>JAQGAK010000107.1:0-152565 GCA_034696945.1 Lipothrix lubbocki
GAATTAAGCGATTTCATATAAGCCCCTTTTGATATTGGGTCAAAACCATATAAGCTCCTTTTTGAATTTGGCTGACGATATATTCCTATATTAAAAAACAGCATTTTTCTACTCCATTCTAAGAGTATTATTCTATCTGAGAGTACTTTCGCCTATACTAAAACAGCATATTTCTATATCGACAACAGTTTATTTATATCTGGATAAAAACGAATATTTCCATATTCGAAATAGGTTGCAACATCAAAATGTCATTGTTCACCATGGATGTTGCAAGTTGCCCGGCTTGATTATTACGCCTTGAATTTGATTTAGACACCAACAAAGCCAAAGTAATTACTAAGGTTTAATAACCCTGAACAATTTCGCAATCATGAGTATTGTGATGCAAAATTTGAGATTGAAAAATATTATTTCCTTTACAAGCCTCTGCCGAAGCCGTAAAACAAACTCCGCCAAGCCTAGAATTTCTCGTTCCACTTCGGTGAAACGGTAGAAAGAATCGGAGAAAAGTGAGTTTGCTTGTAAAGCACATCCCCCTGTTTAATATTCCTTCGCTCAAAATTCAAATTCCGGAGAAAAATAAAAAGAAGAAAGAAAGGACGGAATACGAAGACGTAGCGAGAGAGTGAGGACATAAGAGCACAAAAGAATTGGCCCAACTTCACTAACACACTAGACACACATTCACAAACAACCCTTGCTTGTATTTTATCCCTAAACGCCCTACTTGTATGAACAAAACTATAACCGCCAACGGATTTAGAATACATGCATTTGAACTTCTTGGAGGAGAAGTCAAGCACATACGGAGCACATCCCCATTAGTAAAAAGTAAATATATACATAGATGAATGTACATCCATGGAATTATTAACAACTTTTTAAATCCAAAAAATGTTCTGTATACATCTGGAGCTACAGGCCTATAATACAATGTATTCCGAGGCAAGATTCACCAACCAGAGAGTACTAAAAAAAGTGCCGACGTTTGGGTGAAATTATACGAAATTACACTTTTAAGCCATGACTGTATTTTCCATAGTAACACGCTCCTCTTTTACATTCTCACTGCGGACTTTTGGATTTTCATCCGCGGACTTCCATGCATTCCGGGCAACTTTGCAAGCATAAACACCGATATGCATTGTAATAGCAGGGCCTACTTTATAGAAACTTCAATACGTAATTCCTATTCTATATACATTTTCTATATACCAACACGGTAATAGAGAGTATTAGACTGCACTTGGAGAACACCATGTATATGTATATACTGCAGGCTTATTGCAAAAAAGCTTCAGGGGCTGTACAAGTATAACGGAGTAGCTTATAGGCAAGTAGTATATAATGAATTCTTTAATAAGTTAAGCTCACAATCAACTTAACTACTAATAATAATTACAATGTAATCCAAGTACTTATGAACTCCATTGAATCTTGACGGTGTGCGAGTCATTACACCGTCAAAAAGCCGAAAGGTTAGTTATCCCGTTATGAGTGACAATTGAATAGCCCCTTTGAGTTTAAGTAGCTACAGATGCAGGGCATGCATCTCTAATGTCAATGTGATGCCCAAATCCTCATTCAGGTCTGAGCTTCCCCACTGCCCAACAAGCCTTATTCTTATTGATGAGAAGAGCAGGCGGGTGGAAATTATTTTCCTCATTCCACTCACGCCACACACATTTCCATATGCTCGCGGATTCCGTATACAGCCACACATTGGGGAATCACTAGACTTTATCATTGCACTGAGACTTGAGACCCTCGTACTTGCAAAAACAACAAACTTACATATAAAGGTTGCCTATAACAAGATACTTATGCATGTGAAGATGAAGTTGCATTCGGAAAGGCGAACCTACAAACATACATAAACGAAACTAACAGAGACAGCAAGACGGACCAACATCACATAACAACGAATCTACGAGACGCAAAAGATCCTACAACACACAGAACGACGTTCTACTAAACACAGAAAATCGTACAACATACTTGAAGATAAACCTAAAAAAAAACTACACCATACACACAGACGACCCCAAGAGGAACAGACGAGTCAGCAACACAGAAAATCCACCAACACACATAGAACCCCAAAACAAAAACTAAAAAGAACCCGCATACATACTACTGAGTAAGTTCACTCGGTCAGGTCAAGTGAAGCGCTCCTCATCACTGTCAGCTCCTGGGGGAGATCCAGTCATAACGTATCACCCCTACTTAAATCCTAAACGTAAATGTGTGCACAGCGGCTTTTGACTTTGTGTACTGGTGACATGCTACATATAGCAAATAAGTATATTACCATAACAAGCTTCACTTACACTAGTATAAACAAAAATTCATAAGAAGCTGCAGGAAGAATAGGCAATAAGCTAGTAAATCCCATGCCACTTGATCCTTCATGGGCTCGACTTCACGGCCCGGCGCTCCATTTCAGCAATAATAATGTACGTACATATGTGTCTTCTAGAAACACACACACTTCGTAATGGTGATCATAGACTAAGTATGTAGTGTGTATAGGTATATATCAAATATATAATGTTGTTACTGTATACGTAGAATATATTGTTGACAGTGAATAGCAAATATGTTGTTGATACTGTATACTGACACTATATTTTGCTACTATACACTAGCTTAAACTATGTACTGAAACTATATGTCATAGCTAACATATATAAAATGGTGATGCTATATAGAGAACATAATAGTAAACATGAAATACAGGGCAAGAGATTATAAAGTATGTACGTCTGGACTGCCAGAGATTATAGAACGCAATATACATATGCATACTGGGAGTCAAAGTGCATATAAGAATAAGAGGTTTCGTATGACGATATGGAGAAATATGACTACGTACCTCTATTTTTATTTTGCGTTTAATAAAAATTTTCTCCGAAAGAAAACTCTTCGCCATACCTCTCCTAAGCTCCACACACTGTTGCCTTGCAACTGCAATATCAATTCTAACCTTAAAGTAATATGAAAAAGAGCTCTTGTAGTCATGGTATAACACAGGGGCTAAATCTTTATAAAGGGAGTTCCCTGGAAAAGTGTATTACTTTGTAATATGACCTCGTTTTACAACCTCCTTCAAATCCTCGGAGGTACTCCACTCTGAATATTCTAACAAGAGCGTCCACACGGCGGAAAAGCAAAAATAAAAAACACTGCTGAAGCAAAGCAAAAAGTTCCTTATACACAAGAAACCCGTTTATGGTTGTCAATGCAACTGGAAAAAAAAATATATGTTATATAAGTATAGGTATACACAATGAAATACTTCTTAAGGAATGTATACACAATGAAAAATACTCCTTGTGGGTAAAGGGCTCCACATGGAAAAATCAAATCTTTAAAGCATTGCATTTTCCTTCAATATCTTCTCCTCCCTTTGCTCCTTATGCAGGATATCCACCCCATATTATTATTCTTCCACATACAAAAATACTGAAAAGAAGGAATACACAAGGAAAATATAAATACTCAAGAGAAGGAAGAATTTACAAGTAAAACATAAATACTGGGAGGAAGGAATAATACACAGGGAAAATATATGCAAAACTTATTTACATTCACCATGCATGCTCAATAAGGCGAAGAGCTCTCCAAGAGCCAAGAAACAACAACCGAACCTTATTTTTTTATTACAATTACTTTCTCATATCTTATATATGAATCCTCTTGTCCCGAGGACTGTTCAAGTCTCACGTTCAGTATACTCTCAACGTATACGCATAACAAGAGAAGCTAAAACAATAGCCGACACTCTTTGTCATTTCTTAAATACAAGACCATCACTTCAGCGCAACTTCCTTTACTTGAACACGCCCAACCTCTCGCGGTATTTCAAAATTCCAATTTTCAAATGTGAACAACAAAGCAATGGTGCGGAGAGGAATAGGATGCGACAACGACAATGGTAACTCAATCTTTGATGTGTTACTTCTCCAATTGCAATACTCGCTTATAGGACTTAACAGGGTATTGTATACATCCGAAGGATCTGAATACAGAAAAGTACAGATTCTGCACATGACAAAACTACAGATTCTGTATACAAGAAGATACCGTATACGATAAAAAGATGAAAAGGATACTCAAAAAGAAGGAATTCCTATGTGTAGCTACTATAGAACAATCTCTTTATTATTGCCAAAGCCAAGCAAAGCAGTCTTGAGTCACATTTAGTCCCAGCTTCTTTGTCTCTTTGCGTAAAATTTGAAGCAAAGTTGGTATTTTGACCAACAACGCTTCATCCTATTTTTTAGACAACCAGCAAACAGAACAGAAGAGCTTAGAAGCCATGGATTTTGCAAGTCTGTTTCACTGAGACGCTTTGAGCTGTGAAGCTGTGCTTCGAACTGTGTACACAGTCTTGACTTGATCTACCTCCAAAGAAGCTACTAATGTCGTCGTGTGTGGTTGTTACTCTAATACGGGAAAGAGACGACAACCAAAGAACTCATGTCGCTCATTCTGCACGTATAGACAGGAGGGGGAGATGAGGTAAGCTTACGATTCCAATGCGGATTAAGGAGATGGTAAATCCGCAAGGAAGCAGAGAAAGCAAATTGATGTCCCTCCTGTCATCATCCTTTCTATGTATATCCCTGAGCTTCATCCTATAGTGACTTCCCTGGGACAGCACATGTGTATAGTAGCGAGGGCGGTTCAAACATAAGGTTAGGAAGTCAGTTTAAAAATTATTTCATAAAGAACACATTTTGTTGTAAGTTAAGATACCAAAATACTCCAAAATTTAGAAATTTAACAAATATACCAGACGACAGGAAAATATGAAAATACAAATTCCAATATATCCACAAAAGATACTTGATAATGTAAAAGAAGGAGAAAATATAACTCAAAAGATGTATCCAAATATGAAAATACAACCTGAAGATACCTAAAAATACAATGAAAACACCCGAAGGTGACAAGATTCACTAAACAGATACCTGAAAATAACCAAAAGATACTAAAATGACAAAAACAGGCCCATGAATTAAGAAAAAAATGATTGAAACCTTGTAGGAACATCAAATAGAAGAAGACACTTCACTGGAAAACACAGGGCAGGCATGACAAAAGAAAACAATAGGATACAATCAGGATAAAATAGCCAGTGGCATTATGCAGGGGACAGGCGGACATGGAGAAAGGAAAAAAGAAAGGCAGAGAGAGAGAGAGAGAGAGAGCGAAGGACAGTAAAGCATGTGTATTATTTAGAGCTCATATTGTATTCGGGAAGGAACTAAAGGGAAGCCCGTCTGCTCGCTGGTCATGCTAAGATACCATGCAAAGCCAAGTAGAGCAAACCTTGCCTGGCCAGGCGACACACGTTTATAAATACAGAGTGACTGCCTATCTGAAGTCATATGTGCATACTTTTGTAGCTTTTCCTACCAACCCCATGGTAACTACTACGTAGAGGCTTACAGCAGCGAGACTTTCATTGCTATAAAACTTGATTGCAATAGGGACAACTGCATGTGTGTGTGGATTGCTACAGGACGTACTTTGGCATCAGATTTTCTTTACATACGATGCTTTAAGACTTTCTGTACGTACGTTGCTAAGACGTTCTTTTCACAGTGTACTGCTATGTTCTCTCCCATAAGACGTGCACTAAGACGTTCATTCTAGAAGACATGTTATACATACTACATGCGATGAATACTACATTTATATTCCTATATAGAAATTGTATTGGCTATAGGAAGTGTATTGCCGTTACACGAGCATTGTCGTAAGGAGTTCATTGCTATAAGACGCTCAATCCCCTCCACAAGTCTGATAGGTTTTCCTGGAATGAAGTGAAGAGAAGTATTGCAAAAGAGTTGTCTACTTCTTTTCCTCTCCCTACTCTATACACTCTTGTTCTTCTCCTTCTCTAACTTCTTCTTTTTCTTGTAGTTCTTCTTGAACGTCATGTTAGTTATCGACGTGGTTGTGTAGTCCCAGTCTCGTCCTCATTTGTCATGAAATTAAATTTCCTTGGTTTGCTCCTAGCTCTTTTCATTCTCCCTACCTTCATTAAACTTGGAAGGAATCTATGTAGTACGACTAGCTGTACATCAAGCACTTTCTCAGGCTTTATAGAGTCATGCTGGTCTCGTTACACAACTCCCCTGCTAAATTCTATCTATAGACATGACTTAAATTCAGACCTATTTTATAACAAATTATAAGATGAAAAGCGAAAGTGACTTCCCCATCATCTTACTTTTTGATTTCCTCTCTCTCTCCTTCTCTTTCTTTGATCCTACCTCTCTCTCTCTCTCCGTTCTTCCTTTTTTCCCAATCTCGTCCACAGGGAGGAGCAGCCAAGTCTATACATCTTCTCGCATTTAAAAACAAGCTTCACTTTTGCTTTATACTCCCCTATGTATACGTACATGCATAACCACTATGCTAGCCTATTTGTATGACTAGGCCCAACTATCCTTACTATTCCTGACTACACTATCGCCTATACTTGCAGTCTATGTAGACTATCCGTGACTGTACTTCTTTATTCAAGACTATACATACTTCACTATACATGGCTATTACTGACTGACGATGAGCTTGACTATACACAAGATTGCCTTATGCCCATCAAAGTAGGCTCGCCCATGCTGAGCTATGCTTGCCTATGAGCATTTGTCTTGAGCCAAAGCGACCGATTTGCAGTAGCAGCTTGAACAAGTTGTATGTGCATACGTGGACCTACATACAACTTATTTTCACTGAGTAGCCAATTCTTTTGAACGTGGAAAGGGAAAATTCGCAGAAAAAGTCGCACTTTTTAAAGGTTCAGAGAATCAGGGGAAAGAAGAAGAAAGAAAAAGAGACAGAGAACATTGCACAAATAGACAATCTCATCAATTTTCACTTTTACACAGTGACAGCGGCAAATATTTCTATCACATTTTCCCCATCACTTGTGTTCTATATCGTCGTTTTACTATAAACCACCTGAATATGCTATATGTGGTACAGAGATAGCCTTACTAATATAGGAAATGTCGTAGATGTAGCAACTATACCTATAATGCTGTAAGTACATGAGGGAACTATAAGAGCACATCTATAAAGGTACACGGGAGTGTATAAAGGAAGCATAATATTTGATTTAAAACTTCGCCGAGGGAGAATTGGGTGTGGTAAGGACGGGGACTATATATATGCATGTGCAATTTAGAGTTGGTTTCGGCGGTTTTTGACTCGTAAAGACAAAAGTCCTCCCATTATTGATGTGTATATTTATCGCACACATTGTACTACAGTACCGGAGAGCATTGTGTAAAAAAGATGGAACGCCTGCTGTACAAGGGCGATCCAGGCATCACGGAGTATCAAGCTCAAAAAAATGTTTACTCAACTTTAACAAAGAATTATTGTCGTAAGTACGATAAATTGTCATGTGTATAAATGAAACCGGAGTTGTAACTGTGTCAGTGAGGATGGAGGGTATTATTCAAAAGTAGAAAGGAAGGAGGCGGAGGCGCTGAGGGGCTCAGAACTTTCACTCATCCAACGCCTTGCAAATTCCTCATAGTATTCCCATACACTAGACTTCAAAAACGCCTTAAAATATCTCACGGTGCCCAGGCTTAAAATTCATATAAAGAAGAGCTTCTTTACTGCTTTCAAAACCATATAACCGGGACTTCTTAAAGCCTCCAAACTCATAAGAACGTTCCTTCAAGCATTGAAATTCATATCACACGGCTTAAAACCTGGAATTTATACACGGAACCCTGTTTACAACCTGATATTCATATATGAAAGCTGTTTTAAGATTTCAAATTTATATACAAAAGCTTTTTAAAGGTCTAAAATTCCCATATAAACGAATTTAGAGCCTTGAATATCATATACGGACGCATTTTACAAGCTTGAAATTCATATATGAAACGGACTTTGAAGGTATGAAAATCATATACAAAATATACAAAACACAAAGCTTGAAATTCAAATACAAAACGCATTTTAAAAGCTTAAAATTCATATAAGAGACGCAGGTTGAAGCTTAAAATTCATATAAGAGAAACAGTTTGAAGCTTGAAATTCATATAAGGGACATTGTGTGAAGCTTGAAATTCATATAAGGAGACATTGTGTGAAGCTTGAAATTCATATAAGGAGACATTGTGTGAGACTTAAAATTCATATACAGATCGCCCAGGATAGCATCACAGTAAGATGAGAATTCCGTGATACCTACGAAAGCACACAACATGAGGACTGCAAGAACGTCTAAAAAAGTCTATAAGAAGCCATATATAAAAATAAAAAGGAGAGGAATATTCCTCCGGACAGAATCTCACAAAGGAGCCGCTGCTCCTTTTTAAAAGTACACCTTTAAAAGCATATTGCCTTTTTTAAGAAAAAGAGAGAAGATGCCAGTGCAAAGTACATCATCGGCCCAGACGTAGATTTAAGGCGACAGCTACCACAATAGTATAACAGATAGTAAGCGGGAGAAAGTGAGTATGGCTGTGGAAGTGACTGCTGTGCAATGTATGTGTGTGTGTGTATGTGCCTGCAACCGAAAATAATTCCAGCGAACGTCTCTCTTGCTCAGTCACTCAGCAAGAGCGGAGCAGTAATAATTTTACAAAAAATCCTCCAAATAGAATTGGAAAGGTGGAAGCTCTAGTGGGAAATACATGTACACTCGGAACATCTAGAGCACTGATATTAAACCAGATATGGAACATCTAAGGGAGACGTGTGTATTCGAACACTACTAAAACGTCCATGTTAAAAGCGAAAAAAGTTTTATATAATATATAATAACAGGCATAGATGTGTACTTGTACGTACATATGTGTACGTACGGGAAAGTTTTATATGAAATATGAGTCAAAATCTAACTTGGTACACAGGAGGCAAGGCAGGTAAAAAGGGAGAGACGGAGAAAGGGAGAAGACGAAGGGTGACATGACAGAGTCTCGTAGAGGAAATAGGAAATAGTCGATATTGCCCACAGACATTTTAAGTGAGCAGACTTGTTCATCTATGGAGTAACTTATTCTTTCGGCTCGTTTCTCTCACAAATAGAAAAGAAAAAACGTAAAAAAAAGAGGGAAGCAGTCAAGGAAATGAGACAGTCATGTTACTATACACACTAGTCCATTCGAATACGACACTCTTTTGTAACACCCGAAAAATACAGTATAGAAAATTCAGTCAAATATACTGAAAACAGATATAGAAAATGACGGAGGAAATACACGGAAGTATACTAACAAGAAATATAGAAGATAGAGTGCAATACATTCGTACGAATATAGAAAATAATGAAACAGACTAAAAATGAATACAGAAAAAACAGTTCGGCTATACTATTAAATAAAATGCGGAAAACCATCGGAATGCAAGATCCCATATACTGAAAACCTGCCAAAAATATATAACATAGATACACACAACCGTGCGGAAATCAAATAGAGGAAATAGTACGAAAAAATATACCAATATCTACAAATATAAGGGTCCTGAAATAAAAAATATACTAGTAGTTATCTAGAAATATCAGAATCCCGAAATCAAATAAACGAATACATACCAGAACACATATAAGGACCCCAAAACGAAATGTACAAAACCCAAATAAATGGAATATACGGAAATATATGAAAACCAAAATGTAGGAATACACAGAAATAAAATATACCAATATCTATCCTAATGGGTATATGACAGCAAAAAGGAATACAGATACGGAAATTATACACAAACGTTGAAAGAGGATCTAGAGAAAAAGAGTGAAATAAAGATGGAGAAACTGTAGCCAAGGAAACCGTACCCCCTAATGGGGGCAATATATGTACCGGGCGCGGACTTTTATCATTATGCTCTGCTCCGCTGCAATTTAATGTGATTTGGAATAAGCAAGATAGGACAGGTGGATGGAGAGAATTTTGCGAGAGGGAAAGAGAGAGAGAGAGCAAAAAAAAATGAGGCAACTCACATCATAAGCACCAGACTTGATCTGAGCGTAGAGACGATGCTGGTCTTCATCCCAAAAAGGAGGATAGCCGACGAGTAAAATGTAGAGGATAACTCCACACGCCCAAATATCAACTGGCTTTCCGTACGGCTCCTTTTTCAATACCTCTGGGGAAAGGTAGCCCGGAGTCCCAGCGAAACCTGGTAAGACGAAGAAAAAACCCAATCAAAATTACATGTCTGAAGCTACGCTCTCAATGTCTCAATCTGTACAGACCAGAGGACAAATGCACCTTTGCTTGTCAAGTAGCTTCCCTATATAGAAATACATACACAAATACAAACTATATACACATGATAAACCAATATGTGGAGGCACGTCATACACACACTCTATGTACTTATGTATATAACTATGCACACACCCGCCAGCTTTTATTTCCAATACCTTTAAATGATGGGAATGTAATTTAATACAGAGAAGTTGTCATTGCCCTGGGCAACCTAAAACTCTTCACAGTCCGAATATCATGTTAGGAACGACCCCGTATCCTTTTCAGGTTTACAGTTATATCCAATAAATATTATTTGTAACCATATACACGCATTCCACAATATTGTGACATATCAGGAAATAATTATAGGGCAGTCGGAGCATAGCAATTGAATGATTGTATACACTTTATATAAAGACTAACATAAGTTTTTTTCGACTCGCAGAGTTCACATTCACAGACATTAAACACGCTGTATACTCTAGTGTATTCACGTTCTATACTGCTCCTCCGAAACAGCAGACCATGAAATGAATCTTAAAAAGTCTAAAAGAAATAAGGCTAGTCCGGAAAGCGGCAAGTTACTCTTCCAACGGTTAAAAATAATTATGATTCCTTACTGCTTATTCGGGGGAACCTGTAAAATCGTCAAATAAACGTAAATTCTTCGAGGACGTTGTTAAATTTTAGATAAGTTTACCCCTGAATACAACTGCAGACTCATAAATTTTAAATGGATTCTTTAAACTGCAAAGTATTAAATTCCAAAACTTTTGGGACAACATAGCAAATAATAAGGGAAAAACAACTGTCTATTTTAGCAATACGGGGATTTTGCACTTGTAAAAAGCTACGAGAGAAGGGAGCTATACTGTACACACAAGAGGAGAATTCAAATCCACAATACATACACAAGACGGTTTAGAAAAAGGGAATTTTAAAAATAGTGGAGACAAAATTTGAGGAGGTAATTCATATTACATAGGAAAGTCCTTCTCATTTGGCCTCCTTCCATCCTCCATTTGATGACGGTCGTCATGTCGTAAATACTGGAAAATACATGAGATTACAGCCGAGTACCTTTTGCCCCTAGCAGATAACTGCATCCTTAAATCCATTACGGAACCTATACACATGCTCCATAACTTCAAACCGTTTCCATTATCCTTGCAATACTACCGAGTCGTGTACAGTGTCTGGGCCCAATAAGACTACCATTTTCAAACGCAATGTTAAAATTCAAGTAAAACTGTGTCTAAAATACAATCCTCTTCGTTTAAAACCTAATGCTAGATCTCCGTTTAAACTGTAATATCAGATCTTTGTTTAAAGCTTAATACCGCATCTTAGTTTAAAATGTATTACCAGATCGTAGTTAAAGTGTAATATCCGATCTTCGTTTAAAACTTAATGCTACAGATCTAGCGTCAAGCTAAACCTTCTCGGTTAAAATGTAATGCAAGATCTAAAGTAAATTTCATCCTCGGTTTAAAATGTAATGCTATATAACCAGTCGTCTAAAACGCATTGCTTAAGACCGTTGTCTAAAATGTACCGCTTATAACACTCGTCAGAAACGCATTGCTTAATACTACCGTCTAAAATGTAATGCTTAACACCGTCATCCAAAATGCGATGATAAAATTTTGTCTAAAATAGGGAACTAAACGTCCGTCTAAAATGTAATGCCAGTAAAACTCATCCGTCCCCACCGCAATGCCGAAACTTCATAGAGTAATTGTGAAATACAACGTTAAGCCGGACTACCAACTACCATACAGCTCCATGGTAAGTACTAATGGTAAAATACAATGGAACTGTAATGAAGGTGGAAAGCTCACATACTGCAAAATTACAAGTGAAGCCATGCGTGTATGTTCCTTTATATCAAACCCAGTTATTGGGATTCATACCGAGGCAGTAGGAATCATTCTCAAGTAGTATAGAAGTCATACTTAGGCAATAAAGGGAAACATATAGATAGTATAGGTATAGGAATCATACTCAGGCAGTAGGATTCAAATCGAGGCTTTAGGATTCAAATAGGGGCAGTAGGATTCAAATACTATAGAGGCAGCATGAATCAAACCGGGGGTAGTAGGAATACATAGTAAGGTTACCAGGAATATAGTAAAAGGATTTCTATATAAAAATTATCGCCGACAATGTCCGCCCTCACCATCCGCCATCCAGCAAACCACGGAATCCACAATATAGTTTCAAATTACATTTAATTAAGCCAGTATATAGTTTGGAATCCTATCCAATTTGCATAATCGAAATCGATAGAAATGTACGTCAGAAAGCAAACAGTTGTAAACAAGCCCTACATAGCCTACCGTACTTATAATGTTGTTCGTAAGGCTTTTGCACTGAGCTTCTCCACATCAACGAATATAGTTCCACATCAACAAATATAGTTCAGTGGTTCTGTAAAGTACCAACGTATTTCCAGAGGGTATAGGAACACAAGAAGTTCATGAACTAAAGCGAAATACAGAGTCTACACAGTGAAATAATGTTGCCTCACCACATGACTCACCATAAATGTGAAGGGATTTTCCCGTACATGGGCTAACTTTTGAAAAGATTAGATGTGAAATTACAAAACCCCAACCATTCAGCTCTACATTAACTGACTCCTTTATACAACCAGAGCATCATAAATAATTTGCAGAGCTTCAAATTTCTCCCTCCACTTCAACCTTCATTACATTATTCACAACAAGAAGAAGAAGAGACCATGTGTAAGCATGGTAGCGCCATGTATCCCGATTCAATTACAAAACCCACACTTACCCTAAACAAACTATCAACTTGAGCATTAAAACCATAACAATGTTTTTTCCCTCACTCCTACCTCATTTACATCTTCGCCTTTCCATACCCCTTTTAATTAAGTTTGCTTACGAATCACCAACACTTATTTGCTCAGTTTGGCCATCTTCAGAAACTCATCAAATTGAAAATTGAATACTTCACACGTTCAACTTATTTAAGTATGTGAATTCACTATCATCGTTTGCTCTCCAAGTGCTTCACAAAATGACACTGCTTGTCAAACCATAGAGCCATCTTCATGCTCTGCATTTATTCATTAGGGGAGGAGAATTTTCCTGATGTTCTCCCGGCTTCGATAATTTAGCAGCGAAGCTTTGCAATAATTCAACAGCAAAGTTTGCAAGTTCAATAGAAAGGCTTAGGGATAGTTCAACCTTTAGGCCTTGCAATATTAGTTCTATAGTTAGATTTTGCAATAGTAGTAGTAGTTCTTTCTTTAGCAAGGCCTGGCAATAGTTCAATAGTTATGCCTTACAGTGTGAAATAATAAGGCTTTGCAAGGGTTGAATAGTGACGGTTGGGGTGAATCGTGATCAGAGGATGACTCTCGAAGTGAGAAAAAAGTGAAAGGAGGTGAAAATGCTTTTGAAAACGCCAGGTCGGTGGAGGGTTTAGTTCGACAGGCTTGACAAGAGCATGAGAGATTCGTGTGCCTGTCTAGAGTACTAAATATCGCTAAAAGATAAATGTTTAATGATGGTTAGCCAATGCTATGATGGTAAAAATAATCGTCAACAAAACATTATAATTGGTATACAAATAATCGCTGTATAGTTCCCTCGGCGTGTTAGTTGAAAGAGTAAATAGCGGCCGCATTTATGTTGTATAGTCGGGCTGACATAACGCTATAATAAAAGGAGACAAAAGAAGCGATGAATAATATTTTCCCCTTCCTCTATTATATAGATACATATTTATATGCTAACGCTTTTAGCACAATAAACATCTGATATGGACAGAAGACAGATGCTGTACTAGCAATGTAACAGTAGTCTGTACATGTATGTATTCATATGTGTAGTTCAATATTGCCTCCATAGTCAAAGGAGTCCAGTAGTGTGAAAGTTTAGTTAGCATGTATGCATATTCATCTGTATACATATTAACTAACTTTATGTCAACTAGCTTTGTGCTAACTAGCTATGTGATAACAAACTATACTCTAAATAATGAAGCATACTATAGTCATGTATGTATCTCGGAAATAATAATAGTATATAATTTGCTAGGATGAAATAGTGCATATGCTCTAGACACAAGCAAATTATGTTAAAAAACAGTTGTGTTCTATAACAAACGCCATCCACATGTTTGCATATACTAAAAACTGTTTGCTACACATAAGTTAGTAGAACACGAAGGATGAGAGGGAAGCCGTCGGTTGTCGGTGGACAAAAGTCACTAGAGAAGAGAGAAACATGCAGTAGAAAATTGAGTGTGGAAGATAATGCAGTAGTGCAATTACGACGATTCGTGCCATTCCGTGCCTAGCCTAACATTATATACCTCAAAGATAATGATAATAATATGGAGTATAGAGCAATATGAATCTCATTACGGTTTCCTTTGATATGCACATATTTAATGTAATACTCCGCATGTATAAATACAATAGTGTATTTTAAATATATATATAGCCGAGCACATATACTCGTCATTATACAGCATGGTCGCCGGAGTGTCTGCACATTACAATCCAAGCCTCCTATACAGATCCGACATCTTTGCATAACAATGTACTTAAATTTGTTCTCACAAAGTGTTTAAGTGTCGGATGTGTATTCAGTGTTTCACACATCCCGTTAAGTCTCATGGATCTTCAAGAAGCTGTCTACTTCTTTAATGGACGTCATTTACAAACAACTTCCTGACACTTTCGTCGTCTTCATTCCCTCCGTACAGATAAATACTTGTACACTTCACATTTAGGTACCATACGGATGACGGATACTTTACCCAACTTTCAGAACAGTGTAGTTGAACACATTAAATTCTATCAGACAGATAGACATTAATAACGGAGCTTGTTTACATTGAGTGCACATATTGTATTAGAGATGAAACATAATTAGATACTGAATCACTGGAGGAGATAGAGTCCAACCATGGATGGATACAGATACTGTGAACGGAAACAAAATATAAACTCCCTGCAATATTTAGACGCCCGCAAGGAAAGATAGACACACAAATGCCCAATACTTTATAGAGAGAGGCACTCTCTCCATCGTCACTGCCATCGACTATTACACAGATGATGATACTATAGTCCAATTACTATTTCAATCATCATTACTCGTCTCTCGCAGCCGGGGCTTAAAAACGGCGAGACTTGCGAATTCCAACAACAAGGCACTCTCTCCAGCATCCACAACGAGGACGAATTTAACAACTTGTATTTCTTCCTCGTCCCTAAGGGCATCCCCCATAGACATAAAACTGACATAACATGATGCAAGACATGATGTACCCCAGACAAGGCAGACGGACTCAAATGCGATATGAAATCAGTTATGTAGAGCACCGACAAACGCATGAAATTACACAAACCTCATTAATAATTTTTTATATTTAGGTCTATCCAATCTCTCAACAATCATTCGGGCGTTCACAATCATCCCTCAAAATTCACGTTAGCCTCCCAATTTTGGATTATATAGTCACCAAAAGTTTCAAGTGCGTTTCTTCGTTTCACTCACAGCAACGTTCGTGTTTTTTTTCTACCTGTAAAGCCGTGTGCTAGCACTAATATTAAACAATAAATAAGCAATCATGTTCTCCGCCGAACCAACAATTTCGAATCCAACTCACGACCCAATTCCCTCAAATATGATGACACTTAACTACCTTCAAGTTCGTTTTAAGTTAACTGCGGGATACGTTAAGTAAAATAAAACTAATATCCAAAAGTGTACAAGTATAGTAAAATCGTTGTTTGTCTACACATAAACTATAACGATCGAGGTTATTACTGCTTCGGCAAAATGGAATCTCGCTGAATACAGCCTTGCTCTTAAACTGCATGTGCAAGTTTATACGCTGGCAGAAGCGAAATGAAGTTTGACATGGAAAAAGGCAATTTTAAAACGAATTTACATAGGAAACTAGTCATTGGGAAGAGCAGAACAAGCATTTTCCGAGAATTCTACATACAACGTATTAGTTGAAGTATATAGGCAGTATTTTAAGTTAAAATATACATACGACGCTTTTGGTTGAACCATACTTTCCGTGGTATTTGTCGATATTTGTTAGCGAAAATAGTTCTATCCAGAATAGGTATATGAAAAACAAGTCGGTCGTAATGTTAGTACGGGAGCAAATCGCGTTCATTTTCACTATCTCTTTGGCGAAAGTAGGTGCACATGTATAGACACACATTTGTATTATAGTTGGAGAAAAAATGTAATTCGATCCCGTCTCTCCATGAGTTATGGACGAAGCTCATCATCATATTAAGTTGAACGCCAGGAGCTATAAATCATGCCACGTACGTATACATTAGCCTCTAGTCATTGCTCCCATGCATATGTTATCAAGGTTTTCGAAAAAGAGCCCTCTTAGGAGTTACCACCATCAAATTTTTACTCGCCTTCTGTCTTTTTTGCATGTCCACAGTAGTTTTCGAATACTTATACATAGTAATTTTCACATGCCGACTGTCATTGCACACAAGGTTTCCGATGGTCTAGAAACCTAGCTGTTACAATACTTCTAGTAGCAAAATAGCGTAGAGAATGGGGTAATGTTCCGGCAACTAAGGCTCGTGCAACGATACAGAGACTAGAAGAAGTACATATAAGCTTCCTAATTCCAGTCGTTTTACACTGCCTAGAAACCAAACACGAAGGGCAACCATAAGTTCCAGTTTTTCGGAGTAATATAGCAGCAGAGCGACAGACGAAATCTAATCTTTCGTTTTGTGTAAAAAACGGAGGAAGAAATTACATCTATCTTGATTTCCTAGCATGTCGTCAATCTCACTACGCTCTATATTCCATGCATAATTGGAAGACTTGGGCAGAACTTGTGATACATGCAGCAGGAGATGAGTAGTAGCGTTTGCTGGACAGGAATATTCACAATATCCAATTCTTCAAAGGCGAGATACAGACCTTACACATAACAAATGGCAAGTTAGCTATCGGACCGTTATAATTATATAGAAGCTGGCTCATTCATAACAACTTGCTTATAGGCAAGTTCATTCGTTGAGTTAGTTATCTTATACAGACAGTCCCAGAGTAGTCCAAAGTGCTATAGGTATTTATAGACCTCACTAATGTAACTTTACGAACTTGCCGAGTTGAAGGGGCCAGGAAAGTTTAATAGCTCCAGATCTCTGATTCCTACAGTTCACACAAGTTTTGTGATTCTTAGGTTCTGGTTTTATACCACAGCCGAGCATGCAATTATGCCTAGTATGAATGTCGTAGTCCGTATGAACATGTATGCTTAACATAACGTAAGCTACATCCGAGTTAGTTGCTAGATACGTAAATAACATGGATTATCTACTGTGAGTTGTACATATATACCAACATTCATATAAGAACCCGAAGGAAGGACCAAGGTGTACAAATAAGTTGTGGCATGAAATAAATTTATTTTTCCAGACCCTCCTGTACTATACACAAACTACAACCGACATAGATTATGCAGTAGAAATCTTAAATGGATTTACCCTGCTGCTGGCTCTACAAATGTATTATACTTACTGGAGCAAGAGTAATTTGCCAACGTCGTAACGGCCATGTCCATAGATACAAACATGGGAAACAACAGTGAATGCTTGCGTCAAGGATTGTGTCACTATGTCAAGAATGGTTTATAATTTAAATTGCTTTGATTCCTACGAAGAAATGCTCTCAGAGCTAACTACCAAGGTGTATATAAATATCCTTGTAATCACTATAACCTTTCACTATAGACTCCTCCCGCTTGCTTTCGCTCAAGTCATTTACTTAATTAAGATTTCCTAATGAATCCCTCCACTTACATTTAACAACTTCATTAGTATTCCTTCCTCAACTCTTCTTGTGTATACAGAGAACTCTTTCCCACACACATACACACACACACGCAACTTCAACCCTTGTTATCTCAACTCAAATGAACCTCAACGACCGAGTAGGAGAAAAATTGTGCAATCACTTGTAACCAATTACTCCTCGGAAATGTATACGGCAGCCTATAAATACTCCCTGTATATAAATACTGTTGTAGACACCAATATAACACAAACACTAACTACATAAAACGCCGGTTACATTTATACAAGGCATACTATAAACCTATAGGTAACTTTAAATGATGGACAAGACAGCGTAACTAAGACATTCACTAATAAATATAGTCTGGCTAGAAATAACTTGTATTTAACTAAGTATAGACTGCCAATAAGTAACTTTACTCACGCATTCCTCCTAATTTGTCAAACAGCAACCTTTGATTTTATCCCTTGCTCAATATCATTCCAACATGTATGGACCCAAGGACTTTATGAGGTTATTCACTGGTTTACGTAAAACTTAAATACAGATAGGTCTCCCAACATCAACTTCCTTTCGCTAGAAGAAGTAGATAGATTTGTCAAATAACCCCTCAGTTTTTTTTACTAAACCGGCAGTACAGTTCATGTATAAAATTTAATATCGAACTTGTCTTTCTCAAGAAAAACCAAACATCCGGTTCCCAACACTGTCAACGACAAGCTTCTCTGATGCATTTTCAACTACTTAACTACAAAGATATCGCTACTTGAGGTGCAAGCTGGGTTGTCTCTAATTTTCTTACATGCAAGATGTGTTAACTCCGACAATCCTAACGACGTTTTGATCAAATAAAGGTGTTAATCTTAAATGCCGTTGGATGTCAATTTTAGATTGACATGCTTTTTGAATTTAAAAAATGGATTTAACACCCACATTGCAGCAATATGATGGCGAATAACTCATTTTGCATTCAAGAAAAATGGAGATAACCCACCTTGCACCTCAATTAGCGATATCTGTATTTATTTACAGTCTCTTTCAGCTTAATCAGAATGTCCATTAAAATACACCTCTGTATATGGAAAAGTAGCTATAAAATTACATTTGACACAGTCAATAGTCTGTACACAGCAGGGATTGAGGCATTAATTATTAAAAAGTAAAATTACATCTCGTTGTTCACACGTATTACCTGCCAAAAAGAATTGATTTAATCGAGAGGATTATGAGTGCCAAATGATATGAGCATAATCTGCCAGATGCCAGACTGAATTAATAAGGGAAAATATCCAACTTACCGAACCATGCCTGTTGTTCCCCTTGAACTTCAATTGCGAGTCCAAAATCAGCTAATTTTACAGCGGCACCTTTAGCCTTCGATGCTAACAAAAGGTTTTCAGGCTATAAATTAACAATCAAAACAGCAAGTGATTAGATTCCGTTCCTATGAAATTGCCTCGGCGATGACAAGACAGCTGGATGAAGCGGAAAGCTGGGTTGCAGCAATAAAAAACAAGTGTAACATAAAGTAGTAAAGGTATGCATACAGAGGATTGCAAAAAACAGTGCTGGAGCTTACATGCATACATGACAAGCATTAACGGCGTGAATTGGGACGAGTATTCTATAAGCAACAGATACAATAAGCCGATGATATACAGGGTCACAATATAAAATTGTTACAAGGTTTGAAATATAGAATTGTTATAATAGAATCACAATTAGGATTGTTACGTTAAATAGAATCACAATATAAAGGGTTACATTAGGATCACAATACAAAAGCGTTATATAGAATAAAAATATAGAAGCGCTATACTCATATACATACAATCACAATATCAAAGCGTTATATAGAATGAGAATATAAAATTATAACACTACAGATAGCAGTACAATGTTGGGATATCACGTAATTACGTATTAGCTTCCTAGAAAGAGAGGCACTTGAGAGAAGAAAACAAATTGAAGTAGGAACTAACAAGCTGTAGAAGGGAGCTGGGGATAATTGCACATGTAGGCATAGAGAAATGCAAAATATTGTGTGTAGATATGCAAAATCAATTCATACTTTTAAATCACGATGAACAACACCATTAGTATGACAATGATTGACACTCTCGAGGATTTGCTGAATACAATGGGAAGCATCTGCTTCGGAGTAAAATTCCCGAGCAACAATATCTTCAAACAGCTCTCCCCCAGTCACTCTAAAATCACACGTAATCTCACATTGAGCCTATTCACAGCACACCTCGCATTTTTCTCAGTCTCTCCATCAAATTTTTATTATTCTATCACTGTTTCTACGGTTGTGTCTACTATTTCTACCATTCTCTCCACTATTCCTACCATTATTTTCTCTGTTCCTACTTTGTTTCTTCTATTGCTACCATTCTTCCCTCCATTCCTTCTATTTATAATGATGTATACTATACTACTCAGCGTACGCCACACAACTTTGTTATCCTCTCCTTCCTCCATAACTTTGAAAAATCCTAAAAATTAATCTTCTAGACAGCTACCTACTCTTTTGATTATTGTCGTTCTCTTGAATATTATTTTCCCTGCAGAAATTCGTCTGCTTAACTGGTCTTTCTAGGTTTCCGCTCAACTTACGCAATTTATTTATATTCCCCTGACATGTAAACAACTTTGCGATACTTGAATACAATAGTTTATAGCTTGGAATTGGATTTTCTCCTGACTAGATGCTAAAAGATGTAATCAAAAAGAATTTCTATTTAATCTCATGATCCTCTTCGATAAACAACGGAAGCTTGTTCTTGTGTAACTAGCGTATATCTGCAGGGTATATGCACATACGCCATTATAATAACATACTTACAGGTAATATTCCATGTTTTTAATCAAATGGAATTCAAACACGAATCCTTCCGTTCCTCATCAAAATCCAATTCATCCGTTGTTAATAATACTTTCAATAACACATGTATATTTATGACGATAAAATATTTACATTAGTGAGTATACGCAGAAGTTACAGCAAAGGGAACTAAAAGCAACAAGTTATTACTCAGAACTTAATTAACTTTCCCATGCTATCTATCCAACACAGTGGATGAATCCTGTGATTATTAAAAACCCTCTTTCCAAATGGCATATTGCAAACTATTAGATTAATCTCAAAATTAAGCTTGATTGGACTAGATCTAGGATATCATACCCTGAATTGTATAAACTCAGAGGATGCCATCAAGTCTACATACCTACTCTTATTAGTGTACATAGGCATCTCTATATATATGTTTTGATACCTAACGTAAATTCTAACAGTAGCCGGAGGTAATATCTGGAAAATGTGGGCTTTCTGATATAACCTATCTGTCTACAGCTTTGCTGAAATCCTTGCTAAAACAGACATAAAGAGTTGGTAGTAAGTTGTGAAGATAGCAAACTAAATAGAGATGATGTTGAAATATTAAAAAAATTTGACTCACAGGTCAAAGACGAGATAATGGAAATTTTCCTCTTGAATACTGTCATGGAGCCGAACTGATTGGGAAACACAAAAGAAAAGTGAGATTGAATTCTTACGAGATGAACAGAGAGAGGCAGACAAGCCCTGAGTAATTGGAGAATTGGATCAAAGGCAAAGAGGAAGAAGACATAGTATATGCAAGGAACTAGAGGGGACGGGCAGAGGATTTAAAAATCATCTTCATCAACAGCAGGAGAAGAAGATGAAGAAGGATATAAGATGAAGAGACTAAAGAAAATACAGGAAAGAGGAAACCCCTTTAGAAGAATTTCCTCACGCGTATTTTCTTTTGGTAAGTACAAATTATCAAGACGAGCTGAAAATATAAGGATGAGAATAAGCTGGCTGAGAGTATACCGATGAGGTTTTGACAAGCAGATTTAAAAACATCCGATTGCACAAAAATGATGAGCTGAAAATCAACTTCTCAAATATTCAGATTTACTTGAGGAATTATCATGTAATAGTATAAGGTACAAGGATTCAGGCAAAGTATTAGGATTCGTTATAGAGGAGAGATGTACTCGAGTTTGAAGAAAAGTATTAAGATTTGGTACAGAATGATGATTTGGGTGAAGTATTAAGATTTGGTATATACAGTACAATGAGTGAGTCAGGATTAAAAACGGAATTCAATGCCAGGAGTGTAGTCAAGTAGTGAGGAAGAACACCGATGAGGTATGCATCTCAGATAATGCGGTGAATCTC
This sequence comes from Lipothrix lubbocki, assembly GCA_034696945.1. NCBI lineage: Eukaryota > Metazoa > Arthropoda > Collembola > Symphypleona > Sminthuridae > Lipothrix > Lipothrix lubbocki. The sequence goes on from JAQGAK010000107.1 coordinate 22,284, forward strand.
ATTTTGTCGTTAGCACGGACGGCTGAAACAGCGGGCATAGATAGGTTTTTTGGTTTTGAACATGGTATAACGCACAAAATACAAAGTTATACATACATAAAGTATACAAAGTGGAATAATTTCTTTAGAAGAAATCCGAAAGTAGCATGGTACACACAGTACTATAGAATATACAGTTTTGGAGTATGTAATAGTAATACATGGGGGGTAAAAAGTGTGCATTATGTTCATTCGAACAAGTTTAGTACTTAGGTACGAAGAGATAGGTAAAGGTAAGAGAATTATATAGTTAAAATAGGAGCAGTATTATAGTTATAGTATGGTGAGAAATAATAAGAATGTGTACCAATGTTAGGATGCTGCAACTTCCGACAAATTCTCGCCTCTCTCTCCAACTTTTGAAAGTCTGCAAATAAAATAGACCTGCGCATGATTTCAACCGCATTGAACGATCAATATCTGTTCTCTCTCACTCTCTCTCTCACTCACTCTCGCTCTCTCTCACTCTCCCGGCTCTTGAAAAGCTCACCGAGCCTTTTACCGTTACTATGGAGAAGCCGAGAAAAACCAGCCCATTTCTGTAGTGAGCGACAAGAGAAGAGATAGGAATGAAGAGAGAAGGAGAAAGAGACAAGTCTTATGACCACACACACATACACAGCAATTCATAGTACATATTATAACCATAACAGCATATACACCGAGAGATGCCTATTGATCTCCCATCCTCTTTCAACAGGTTACTTCGCATGGCGGATATTCAATTTTAAGTCCCAGAACAGAAATTTAATTTCACTCGCTCATCATCACCGTTAAACACTTTGTTCCCCTCCCCCATAGCAGTTCTGATTGTAAGTCGGGAACGAAGTAATCTAATAACAATACATCCAATCCTTTCCTATTTAATCTAATTTGCAAAATTTACACTGTCTCCAGCAACTTCCGACAAGTTCTGGAACAGAAATCCTCCACTAGAACAGTGCCGCTCTCCCCCTGCAATCTTCAACTGTACTATAGGTACTTCTGTATATATTCTAGTAGTGGCAGTAGTGTAGTAGTAGTGTTTCTACTACCACCACTCAAATCTTGTGACAAATATTGTGATCATCTTAGCCATCCTCACAAATAACATGTGACAGCGTGCTTTGCTCTTTCGTCTTGACTACGTTTTCACTCTTTTGATATAGAATCTTTTTTTATTTATAAAAATACTTTTAAGTAACTTCTTCGTATAGGTATTAACAGCAATCTACTAACATACATTTCTATATTTGCCGCTCCTGGTATGTTTAGTTACAAAACTGTTCAGTTCGTGACAAAGTTAAATCATTGGAGACAAACAGAAAGACCTGAGCAAACTATAGGCTAATGCCAAGTAAATTCCTATCTCCTTAGTCCTTCTAACCACTTATTGTATCTTCCTTGGAAGATAATCGAATATATAACCTATGCACCTGATTCAAAACTCTGGGTCTCAACTAACACTAGACACTGTAAACATACACACAAACAGGATCATCCTTATGAGCATACACACGGACAGTTCCACATGTTTTTGTACTACAGGAATATTATGTTATAACAAGTATCCTTGATCTTTCTGAAGGTTACAAAAACTGCAATTTGTGTGACTGGCACCAGCTCCTTTCTAATTATTTATCATCCGTAAAGATTCAAATCTTTACTGGATTTGTAAATATTACTGTAGTCAAGTCTCATTACTGAAATCTAGTACTCAAGTTGTAAATACTACCACAATTTATATTGTTAGTGTAATTTCAAGCATAATTTGTCATTTTGACTGATTTTTCCAAATATTAATAGGTACAAATTATTACATTCATAAATTTTAGCACCAGTAAAAATAAACGTCTCTACAGACCAGACATCTGTGAATTTTAGAACAGTTGTAAATCAAAATGAAATATTAAAACCTAGGTTGTAGTAGTAACACCCAGAGTTCGTAGAATAATATCTGCCGAAAATTTACTTTTGAAATCCGTAGTGTAATACCGACATATACATATATACACTTGACTGACGTTCAAACTCAACATACAGTTGTAAACATTATATAATAGTAAATTTAAATGTGACTTACCCCGTGTGGACAATTTTTTTGTATTTATAATTTTCGCTGCAAATTCAAGACCCGTCGATTTCTGAACGCATCGACGAACAATTGAAAAAGCGCCCCTGAGTAAAAATACAAATCACAAAGACACAACATTACACAACAGAAACCTTTAGAAACAACAAACATTCTGGAATTAACTCAAACAGGAGAATATTTTGAAGATTTAGGACCGAAGAATTATAAATGTTGAAACGATTCGAACAAATACTTAAACTTTTTGAATTCCTTTGACGACCGGAATGAATTGAAACTTATAACAAATCACACATGTGAAACTGGGAATTGCAAACAACAAACACTGATCACTTACTTTCCAAGTTCTTCTTTTAACTCATAGTTGTCAGAAAATCTCGTGGAAGCATTTGCTGCCATGATTGCAACAACAACAACACCCCCGCTGCACTCCGGGTTCTTCTCAAATTTTCAGACTTTAGCTAAATTTTTTCGGCACTACGGACTTTAAGTTGACTTGATTTATTTGGAGAATTTACCGGATTTTTTCTTAGACGACACCAACAACAACAAAATGGAGGAGAATAAAACTGTATGTGTGAGTGCGTGAACGAGAGAGAGAGAAAACCACTGTGCTCTCTCCAGCAAGTCCGGAGTCACTCGATATATAACTTGGCTCTCGGTCTGTCTGTCTCTCGGTGTTCGAGTTTACTGTTGTACTTGTAGTAGTAGGCTCCGGCTCTTCTCTGCACCACAATTTCTATATAAACCTCTTTGCAATATTTTTCCTCACACAAACGTACACGCAATTTGGAGAGAGAGAAAATATGTTGCTATACATAAGTTTGTAGACTGATTCGGTTATGTATACCTCGTGTCCTGCTGCAGTTACTGATGCTTGCTCCTTGCAACAGAAAAGCAAACCCGGGTTCATGCGCATCAAACCCGAATTTCTCTCTTCGAACTAACCAACACTGACTGACTAGTCATTCTTACACCACTAGCACACATATCGTTTCCTAAACTTCTTTTCCTCTTCTCGCTATTTCTCTTCTCTATAGATTCTTCAAAGTTGCCTTGTATCTCTATGGAGTTGAGTTGACTCAGCTCTTCGCCCTTTACAACTAGACAACTAAAGACTCAAGACTAGCTAAAAGCAAGAGCAGCTACAAGACTTCTTGCTCTCTATACTATACGATCATCATGAGCAGGGAGATCGTCAGAAGAGTGAGTACGACGCGACGAGAGACATCCAACTTCTGGCTCTTCTCACTACGCTACTAGTAGTACTACAAAAAGTACTGACGATGAGGACCAGTTTACTATTTGTATTAAATTCCAACGGGAAAGTTCTTTATCATGAGGTGGATGCGCCTATACTGTAATCCTAAAAGACCTATGCATTTTTCTACTCATTTGTGCATGTTCCAAAGTGCACTATAAAGTAAGGAAAGACCCAGAACAAGCCTTTTCTTTACCTCCTAACACCACTGCCTACACAAACATCTAACTTTACTTACTTATAATTTAATGTAGGCAATATCGAATGACTATCTTTTCTTTCTTCTCCCTGCTAACAAACTCTTGGCCGACTCCCGAATTCTTCTTCTCAAACACCAGTCTTCCCTTGACTGAATCTATACAGTCAACTGCCTGGCTTTTTGTTTTTTAGGCTCCGTTTGAGGTTCTTTCCATCTCTGGATCTCCTTCTACGTCTGTTCTTATTGTATTCCCTGATGCTGACTGTGGTACTTGTACGGCGAAGTGAGCGTGTATAAGAAACCTGCTCTTAACTCTTTGAGTATATACCTCTTGCTTCGTCAGCCGGCGAGGTTCCTGTTCCTGCGAATAAAAAATTTTTGCAATGGAGTTACTCTATAACGTGTAGGTAGGAGTACACTATATAATGCATCCGCTCATATAATGTACCCACTCCACTATATACTACCTACTTGCACACGAAGTGCTATGATACATATAATCTCAACTCCACAATAATAACCTCAACTGAAAGAATACGAGTCTTGAAGGAGAGATATAATATCCAGCGAACCCAGCAAGAAGACCAAGTCAGGATTTATGTTGATGCTGCCTTCACTTCATTCCATCATCATTTTCCACTTGATTACGTAAGAAAGAGTAAATAAAGTTGATACTCATGGAGGCTAGTACTGTATTATCACACATCACTCACATTCACATTAGACTTGCTGAATGGGTGTAACAAATATTTTGCCGATGACAATATATCCTCCTTCGCTCTCAACTCAACCCGATGCTTCACCACGACACACCAAACACAACAGTGAACCGCACAGCACATCATTACCATTTAGTCAAGAGAAACAATATGAGTCAACAAGGCCGTGTGCACCACCACTGGTCATAGTCACGTTTGTATATCCATTATAGTCAACCATCCTCGTAGTCATAATCATAATGCAGCTGCTCCAGGACGCAATATGATTCAACGTACTGTTTGTAATTCAGCTGAGCAAAAAAACTGTCATCAGGAAAAGCGCTGCAGACACTGCAAAACACATTGTTGCAAGTTTATACAAAGCCTGCAAGTAATCCAAATAAAAATATCCAATTTAAAAATCCCAATGACACTTTTCCCTCTTTCCCACACACATTCATTCTTTCCTTTATTTCACACATTCTCTCTATTTCACTGATTCAGTCTTTCTATTTTACAAATTCCTCCGTATTTCACAGATTCATTCTCTCTATTTCACAGAATCATCCTCTCTATTTCACAGATTCATTCTCTATATTTCACAGATTCATTCTCTATATTTCCAGATTCATTCTGTCTATTTCACAGCTTCTATACTTCCAGATTCATTCTTCTTTAACAGATTCATTCTATTTTTCACAGATTCTTTATTTCCAGTTTCATACTCTTTTGTACAGATTCATTCTATTCTCGCTATTTCAAATACTCATATTCTCTTTCATATTTCATAGTTCCATCCCCCCTCCATCAATTTTATTGCTACTTATATCATCGCTGGAAAGAAAATATGTAAAAAATGACATTATTCTCAAAATGATTACGGATCTAAATTCTTTCGATGGTTCTTCAATCGTCGGAGGACTACGCAGCTTCTTCCTGGAGTTTGTTCCGCTAGTCCTAGGATCAAGGTTGAGAAATGGCTCAAATCCTATAAAATCTCACAAAATTCCCCGGAAGCAATAAAACGCACGATGTGATCTTCTGGGCAGGGAGGAAAAAAATGGAACAGGAAAAAACGACTGAAATTGCAAGTCATGTCAGACAGTCAGATTGAGGAAGCGGAAAAAGAAACTATGAGAGATTTTGAAAAATGCGCCTTGCTTTAATTACCTTGACAGCCCTGCGATGAACCTTATATGTGTTTTTTGGAACCTCCAGCCCTTCCGTGCCGCAGTTCCAGCATGTTTCATTTCCCCCCAGTTACATATAGTTTATATTATAGGCTCAACCACTCAACCACCTAAAATATGGGAATATTTGTACACATTTTGCCCAAGTTAATTTTATATATTGTTTAATATTTTTTTTATAAATTGCTGAGCATGTTCATTTTATTATGTTCTGTCTGGGTTTCAGCATTTAGAGAATAAATAAAGGATGTGTGGAGTTAAATCAAGCTATGTAGTGTGTGTCATGGGGGGAAAAGGAGAGCAATAAAATAAACTTTTCATGAATGATTGCGTTATCTTTGAGATAGAACTGGTTAAATATTCGTGTGGATGATCAAATCAAAGTATACTTCAGTCCAAAACTATAGCTTGGGGATCCGATAATATGAATTTAGATATGCTGATGATAAAAAGATGAGATTGGGAAGTTGGAGTTTGTATTATACTTATATATACACGTATATGGCACATGCTATCACGTATATTCATATATAGTTTTATGTGCTTGGCTAATTTTTTTGCTATAAATACAATAATTATCCCAATTAAACTAATTCCGGTTTGTCTAATCGTAAGCGAAAGGTGGTTCTAAGGGTTTAACTACTTATTGAGAGATTACGGCCAAGGTATGAAGAACAAGTGCAAGATGGATGAAAGGGATGGAAAATAAACCTTGAGACTGAGACATAGTTTTAATTGTGATATGTATAAAAACCAACAAAAAAGTACAATAAGTAAGAGAACAAGTTTTGTACATTTTTATACATAATAGAAGGGACGACGAGCATATGTATATAATAAAGAAAGAGAACACAATATTGCATGTATTTTAACAGGATTCATGATGTACTTGCAAATTAGGCATAGTTCTGAGAGGGTTACACAGTCCAAACGATATTATTTTAACTACAACACAAGTAACATAAAATATATATATACGATCCGTTCCGCTTGGCATTGGACTTATGAATTATTTCTCATTTTTCTCCCCTAATTTAATAGTAGCGTCGGAACTTACTATGTACATACTATAATAAAACAGACCTATATATGTGTACATATATCTATATAGTATATCGCTCAATATCATAACGCATTACAAATGTATAGTCTTCTATGTACAGGATACACCGTAATTTTCTGGAAAGTTACAACAACAAGGAACCCTAATATCTAAGGTTGTTTATAATATTATCATCCCTGTATAAATCATATCCTCCATTAATATCGTACTGTAATACCATACTTGTCCATCCACCTATTTCATACAGTTGTCGTGAGCATCATGTATCTAAACATGCTAAAATATATGTGCTGGTGATCCTCCTTGGATTTTTACAAAAGCTCTATATTGCTGCATCATCCCATGATCCAATAAGTGTGATTCGCTCAAGTAACATGGAAATGAGAGTAAAGGGATAAACTCAAAGAGTAAAATGACCATGGAAGGGAATAATAATTTCTGTAGAGCTGGCTACAGTAGCTCTCTTCAATTCACCTCACGTGCGTAGGCTTCCAGCTTTTTGTATGTAGGTAGTTTATACAAGATAAAAAGTAATGATAAGTATATGTAAGAAAATGAGGGTATCAGAAACAAACCCAATGTTTGTTGTCATAAAACTAATGCTTCTCATCTTTATCTAAGTTATCTCTCAACAGTTGGACCAACACAGATAGCCTTATATTTAAACTTTTTTCATCAACGCATTTGGTTTATTAAGCGTCCTGGGTTCGGGTAAACTTCGATAAACGGCACTAAATCCTTTGGAGGTGACTGTATCGTCAGACTTGAATTTGACTATGACGGAGCCTTCCTCGGACCGGATTGGACCGGGGAGACGATTTCCACAGTACTTCCCTAATGCTGTTGAAGAGGTCGTGTCACCGTCTCCATTGTACACCTCAACGTAGTCGAAAGCACAGTCATTTTCGTCTTCGATTTCAAAGGTAAGAAACTGGAGTTCAATCGGGTCGTCTCCTTCGCCTTCAATTACCCACTCACAGTCCTCACCATCCGCATACACGACATCTCCGTAACCCGCATGGGAGTAAACGAAGGAGTCGGATTCTGTCGCAAATAGCAATCCTCCGCACACGGTCGCATGACGTCCATGAAATCCTCTCCGGTGAACACTTCCATCCGATTTAAATAGCAGTAGTAACTGGTTCGTAGAAGATACTAGTGGATGAGGAATTTTTGAGCCGCAGAATCTGCCCAGAAGGGACGCTTCGGACGTGGGTCCATCATATACTAGAAGAGCATCATACGAACAGTCCTGTTGAGGTTCAACTTCGAACTCATCAAATACCACCTTGACTCTGTGGCCTTCTGTCGTTCGAACGATCCAAACGCATTCCTTCTTGCCCGGATATGGTTCGGGGTAATTTGGACTCTGAATCTCCCCATTTGGAGGTGTCTGTATTTCAAATTTACAACCCCCTTCTTTACAGTCATGACCGTTTTCATGGAGGGTAAAGCCATTGTGACAAATACAAATATAGGAGCCCACGGTATTCCGGCAAATATGAGCACATCCGCCATTATTTGTGGAACATTCGTCTTTGTCGGTGAAAAATACAAGGGCGAAACCGGATTTTTGGACTGAATTGTCGGAGGTGAAGACAACACGTATGGAATTTCCTTCTGACGTAATCATGGGTGGTGGTTTGGAACCGCAGAATGATCCATGTCGTTTCAACTCATCTTGACCCAATTTACTGTAAACTTCGACGCTGTCATAGTCGCACTCTTGATTATTTCCCTCCAAATCAAAATGTGTAAAATTAAGTGTAATTCGGGTCTGAGGCGGGGCGACAATTTCCCAAGCACAATGTTTATTACTGGGGTAGAGATTCGGAAAGGATGGGCTTGTCAGGGTTCCATTAGTTTCTTCAATGATCCCTCCACATGCATCCTCACATTCTTTACCATTAGAATGGAGCTCAAAGCCGAACTTACAGCCACACTGGTAGGATCCGATTGTATTGCGACATGTATGTTCACAATCATGTTTTTGAGTTGTACACTCATCTAATTCCTTGAGGAAACTTGCACTAAAGCCAGCTTTTTGAACCGACCCGTCCGAGACAAAGCGGACCCACAATTGATTTCCTGTTGACACAATTGGAGAAGGCGGGTAGTAGCCACAGAAAGTTCCCATGAGACTGGAGTTAGCTCCTGGGCCATCTCGGATCTCCAGGAAATCATAAACACAATTCTCGTGGTTTTCAATCTCGAACGAATGGAACGTCAAGGCAACTTGATAGTTTTCGGGCACAGTGATTCGCCAAAGACATTCTTTCGACGGTAGATACTCGTCCGGGAAATTTGGTGACTCCAGATGTCCGGAATCCTCTATTAGCTCTCCACCACATACAGCTTCGTAGTTGGCTGCAAATCCTCTGTAACTAACCGGTTCCTTGGTTGTAGTGAAAGTGAGGAGCATACGAGAACCCGTTGAAATAATCGGGGATTTGAATTTCAAATTAGAACCACAGAACCGACCTGCAGGCATAAACATGTTCTTAAGATCAAAATATTTCAAGTCCTAATATTAAGATAGACAGACATAAAGAGAGCATTTTCAGTTGGAAGACATATCCCCTTCTAGATCTATACCAAGTGTTTAAACAGATCATATACAGAATATCAGAGTAAAGAACTTGTATAAAAATAATTGAAACAGCCCGCTTGAGAGCGTTTCGAGAAATGTTACACAAGGAACGGTGAAAACACACCCAAGAGTGGAGATTTATGCCAATATCCATCACGAATTTCCAAGTAATCAGTCTTGCATCCTTCGGATGACGGCAAATCAAAATCCGTTATGTTAAGAATTATTGTTTCACCATGCGTTGCCACAATTCGCCATTCGCACTTCTCCCCATCAACGGACTGCAACGCCGTCCGATTATTCGTGGGATGATAAGGAGAACTAAACTGACCGGTGGGCTCTTGAAGTGTGCGACCACATGCTAAAACCAACCAGCACACAAAATACATTATCTCTGTTGCTTTCAACGCCATTTTCATAGAGTATGGCAGCAAATTAAACTGACCCTGGAAACAACCCATATAACATTTACACAAAATTAAATAATATAGCTCTGAGCATAAACTTACAGGTACATTTATACAGTTTGTTCGCTTGAGCAATATCACCAGAACTTAATCGAATTCGTTGTCCTATCTCGGGTCGATGTCGGGAATTAGGATCTTCTCTGGGTAGAATCGTATCCAAAAACGTGCTCTGTAACACATCAAAAGCAACATCAACTTGAGTGGCCACGTCAGCAGTTATCATCCCATCAATTTAAACCCGCAAACTCATATTCAATATTGCAAATCCCCAACTTCATATACAAAAGTCTAAATGCCATATTTGGAATCCACAAATTCATATTTCACATGTATAAAACGAGTATATCATGTAATTTAGTACGCTAAATTGAGAGCCAAAAGTACTCACTCTTGAAAAAGTATTCCTAGCGTAGTGCATGATGGAGTCAAAGTCATAATTTTCGCCTAAACTATTGACTTCATCAGGTGTAAGTTTATTAAAATTATATTCTTGACCAGTCATTATATTTTCACGGATAATTACAACATGGTCATCTCTGTCGGGTCGCGTGTGCTCGTGCCAGAATCCTACGGCGTGTCCCAGTTCATGTACGACAATTCCAAATTTGTCACAATTCTTCCCAATGGAGATTGCCTGGGAGAAGGAACAAAATTAAATTAAAACAATTACTCGCTTGATGAGAATGAACTAATCGCAATCGACTGAATCATCTCTGCGAAGCAGCCTTGTCTGAAAGTTGTCGTTAGTATATGTTATGACTATCTATACAATGTACATATGTAAGTATGCAAGAAAATACTGTCTAAATCCGAATTTATTATACTAAAAGTAGTTTAGCTCATAGGTATACATACTTCCTATATATAGAAAGTGCATACTTACACTTGTACATACCTACAGTAATAAGATCTTTAAAGGAAGGAACTACAGAGGAGTGAGGAAGTGGAGTGACGATGTGAAAAAACTTTGAAAATAACTAAGTTGCCTGAAGCTTGAGAATAGCGCGTCATCTAATTAAAGTTGAGCGAGATTGCGTCAGTTCATCTGCGCTCAAGATATCATCAAAAAAGAGATTAATCTGAAGTAAAATAGGAGGGAGAGAGAGAGAGAGATTGAGAGTCCGAGCCAAGGAATTCATCCAAAGGTAAACACTCGGATACACACTCATAGGGCACAATGGGAAATGGAAATAATCGAATGAAAGGACGATTACTTGTGGTCCGTTTCCTCTTTTGCCAACAAAACTGCAACATCCGCACGCTTTCTCGGTGAACACAATGTAATTCGGGTGCTCTTCTGTTCTTTCCACAAACTTCACACAAGTTGAATTCTCCCAGTGACGCATAGCCTGCACAAACACATAAAACATCAAAATATCATTTTTCATTCCCTCACATTGACTTCAACCTTAACTTCATTCCGTTTCCCCCTGTCTTTTTACCTCCATAGTCCGGGACATGCATCACCGTCCCCGCGCTCATTATTTCCCTCATTATTACATCATTCCATGCTGATGTCACATAAAGCACTCTCGAAAATTCATGCAGGGCTTAACCTATGTAAAACCGAAGAGCTCAAACTCATTTACCTGTTTAAACAAAGTTTTGTGTGATCCACTGAAGTTCCCATCGATCTCATACGGAATAACCCCAAAATCCCAGATTCTCTCCCGCCTTGCCGTTGCCGCACGGCGACCTCTATGCGATCTGCAAAACAGAGTTAATTGCATTTCAACCGCCAAAAACTAATTTCGTTTTAACTTAACAACTTAATTTCACACAAACTACTTAAATAATTAGATCAGTCGTCTAATTCTAAACTGCCTTCGAACAGCTTCCGTTCTTCTGAAACGGAAACAAGTTTATATATAGAATCTCCCTTAAAATTGAAAACATCCCTTACATCTTCGGTTCGTATCCATTCTGCACTGCGACATCCTCAACTGTAAATTCAACAAATTACTTTCATCAATTTACATTATTTTCAAGGCAAATCTTTTCAGGATTTTAATACGTTTTCAGCGCGCTCATGAAATGCTTCGGGAGTTGAACAGGGAAACCAGTAGGAGACGAACGAAATTTGGTAAGGCTTAACACAATTTCGCAGTTAGGTTTGGAAATATGGCTTCGCTGGAGGTAATTTTATTTAGGCGGCAACGAAATCTTAAATGTACCAGGAACTAATAGCGTTGATTAAAATAGCGGGAAAAGCGCTTGGATGGAAACGTTTCCGCAATGTAATTACCCAGCTGGCAAATATTAAAATTGGCATGATTATTTCTAGGTTGCTATTAAATTTAATTATTATTACATATTTAAACAAATTAGGTTGAGACGGCTACCCTAATTTAGATGGTTAGCAAAAATACATAGAAGTTGAAATTCCGGAAAACCTACACATATTACCACCAAAAATTATTAAGGACCAATAAATTGGTAGTAAATAAAAATATTGAATACAAAAATGTTATTAAATACGAAAAATGAGCACAAATGATTAAGAACGAGTAAAGTTTAAACAAAATAAAATCTTGTTCAATTAAATAGACGTTGGAAAATAGGATGGAAAGGAGTTTCAGTGCGACGATTGAACGTCCGACCGTGCAGGAGAAGGGGATATGAGGACACAGGATGGGTGATAAGTGTGGTTTAATAACCTTGTAAAAATAAATTTGAAATTGACATAATATTAAAGTGAAGGAAATATATTATTAATATCTTTACCTATCTTGGCTTTACAGATATCAAGATCAATATCATTGGAGGTGAGATATGGATATAGTTGATGATGAAAGTGCTGCAAGTGTGATGTCTTGGAGGAAATGTTCGTTTCAGTCTTTGTAGGAAACGACGTCGCAGCTTGGATAAAGATGATTATGAAAATAAGAATGTATTGAACGTACATTATGATTATGACTCACACTTGCTCAACTCAACGAAGCATGCCAAACTTCACGAATGACCAGACCCACAGACCCCATTTTTACTGGACACGCTTTACACAACCATCTAACTATCTTGGATGGTTCAGCAAGTATGTATGTAGTTAAATGTGCATCGACCGTTTGAGTCTTAAGCTTTTTGATTTACTCTCTCTCTCTCTCTCTTTCACTCCCGTGCACTTATTATTCCAAGTATAAATATAAATAGTCACATGGAATCAGTCAAGTCAGGGTGTAAACTTGGAATGGAACAACTTGTAGTGACTCCAAAGGCTAAGTCCTATGCCCCACAATAATAATCTGGGCAATAATAATATATCCTATATGTCCTCTTCAACGTTTTTCCCTTGATTTTTCAGATGAACGCCAAACTGATGATCTACAGCTCGACTCAAACTTACGCACTTATCGTTGTCCATACAGAGTCAAGTAAAGAACATATATGTCATGTCATACATGGGATATGTGATAAGGAAACTCTAGGACGGATCTGTGATGATCATCAGCCGTCCTCTGCTCTCGCTCCCTTTCCTACAAACACTTCTAGTCCTCCATATAGATGATACATATATGGAGAGGATGGACCGATGTATGACTGGACGGACGTAGTAAAGTAAAACTAATCATGAAACATACCATCAGATTATTTAATTTCTTCTGTCTCAACCAATTTAGCTGCCAACAAGAGCAATGCATAGGCTATATGCAAGCTAAGGCAATTCATCGCAAAAGCTTCATTGCACACAGCAACGACACTCTTACACAACAAGGATCCACAAATGCACTCCTAGTCCACATAGCATTACACACTTAAAGCCAGTACAGGACCCCACGAAGTTAACTAACTTTCCTTTGTATGTAACTATATAATCCGATGTATATGTAATATGCATACGTTCATAATAACATATCCTACATATATCTCATTATAAATTATAAAGAAATACAACCATCTATTCACACCAAGTGCAGCTCCAGCACCAGGCTCCATAATTTCCAACAGGCCCAAGTACCCGTCAGCCACAATCCTTAGTTCCAAGATGAAAGTCATTCTTTAACCTGCTCTTGTATGTGCGTAGACTACCCACCAACAAGTCCTTGCACTTACATTGCATCTAATCTTAAGTCCGTTCAACTCTGCAAATTGTGCCGGAACCCACAATCACACAAAACTACCATTCCACATGTCCATGAAATTTACGACGGATGACTTTCCGAACAACATTAACCCATTTCCTCCTGAACAACCAGAATTTCTCATAAAAAATTAATCCCCTAGCCCCGATCGCTTATGATAGGCTACCTTCGGAAGGACCCCGCAGCTTATACTAAAACCCAATTCTCCATACATGCGATGCCTATTAATATTTTCTACAAATTACTATTTTTACCGCTCGATTAATTTTAGCTTGTCGATTCATTCCTAAAACTTCTCAAGAAAAATGTATTTATATGTTTAACGCATGGACATGGTTGTTCGTATTGAGTTTTCCTGCCGACTCATATAGATTCCAAGCAGACATATCTAGTATGCTTTATTAATGCAAGCCCAAATGTTTGCTACATGACTAGGTAGTATTATTGTTTTTCGAAACAATCCCGTCCCATCCCATAGAATGAAGTTCTCAGCAAAAGTTTATTTGCTTGTAGAAGCATGCAAAGCTAAAGAGCTAAATACTCATTTTGGCATTTGCAGCGGCTGGATTGAATGCTGGAGAGAGTTAATTATTATACATGTACAGAGATGACAACAAGCCAAGCGTGAGTGTATGCCTGCCTTGATTTATCTAACGTTTCTAGTTGAAACAACAGCTTCGATTCAAATACAGAAAACATACTTAGGATACTCCAAGGCTGGCTTTTACCAAAGTCATGTTTTTTTTATGTAAATGGTGTGATTATTCAAGAAGCGTTTTTATCCCTTCCCTACACTTTCTTCTCTATTTCATAGACATTTAGACTGGGTTCCAGGGAAAGAGATAACGTCTTGTAGTCCGAATGACGCAAGCACCTCCATGTAAATTCATGATAGCTATATATTTCCCACATAATAGATGCCCACAACTGGAGAATTGCAGAACAACTGTGTGGAAGGAGCTTTCGCGAACAAACAACATCTCATTTGCTAAAATCTTTGTAATTATGTATTTTAGGATTAGTGCATCTTGCTATAAACAGTATTAATAGTCTTGTTGAAATGTTCTAAATACATAACATCCAAATGAAACCAAATCCGTTCTAATGATAGCTAAACGAAGTCGTTGCAGCATCTTGCCATTCATTACACAAAATAATCCTAAGGTATTAGAACATTTTGCATTTAAATTAACGGAAAAGTCCGATTCAAGGAAATTATTATGATAAGAAGGATGGCGTATAAAAATGAGTGGATGACGACAGCGCTCTATTCCCTACGTAGTAGTTTTATAGAGAAAACGAGCACCAGTGTTGACTAAAGTGGTGTATTAATTAATATCAATATTCATGTTCTTAATATTAATGAACTCTATAGTTTGTTTCAAAGTGACAAGAAAGACCAAGATAAAACATTTTTGATTTGCGACTGGTCAAGTTTACATAAATAAGCTGGAGCTACATTAGTCAACATTAAGCAGTAGCTATATGTATGTACATTAACATAAGCAGGAGCTGCGTACATGACTGAACAAAGTATTTACTACATAAGTCAACATAAACAGCAGCTTTACATACTAATAAGCGATCAAGAATCTCTCAATGACTGGAATCATGTGTATTCCAATTAGCATGAGGGTTGTTATCTCTAAACGATTTCATTACCATTAGGAAAGTTAAAAAATAGTCTTGTTAACAACAGAAAAGCGATGAACTGTACGGAAAAACACTTGTTTTTCATTGTAGCGTAATAATATAGTGATAGCATATGTTTAGATTAGTAGAGCTCGCGGGGGATTAAACCCTCAGCGACTGAAGGACTTGCAACACTTACTGATAAAAACTCCTTCAATTTTGACTACAACTTTGTCGTTTGTAGAACTTTAACTCCCTTGCAGAAACAAATGAAAGTACATGCTTTCCGACTTATTACTTAAACATGCTACAAACTTCCCATGTAAACATGTATAAGCCTAGAATAGATAAAAGTCATATAAGCATGTATAGTCGAATGTATGTGCAAGGATTTAAAAAGAAATTCTTTATTTACAAGACTATACTACTTATAGCTCCTATAGTGTTGCTAAACAGAAAATTCTAGGGAACTAAAATGTTTAAAAATTGACAAAAGCTGAAAGAAAATGGAAACAAGAAAAGAAACAGCTTGCGTATGAAAACTCTAGCATTTATGAACTCATCTCATATGGCATCTCTCAAAATTGCTTTAAAAGGAAAAACCACCTGATAGCATTGATGAAAGTATGTATAGAGGGATAGATTTGGATAATATATTTGAAATATCTGTACTACTGAGGTTTTAAAGCTATTCATATCGATCGTGTACACTAATTAATTACTCCGAGGAGACAGCCATTCGCTGCTGTCTCAGAAACTTTGAAGATTGATTGTATCGAAAAGTATCAGATTAAAATAAATTCTACGTTAAAAGCAGACATTGTTCCGTGTCTCATGCAAAGGCTCTTATGTCACTGGAAGCACAGCGTTTGTACTTGTCATTTGCATTTCATTAAAACTAAGCTATATACTAATATTGCAACTGGCACGAGGCGAGGAAGTGGGCAGGTTCGTTAAGATCCAACACTAAATAGTATACTCTCAATATTGATCACCATAATAGTCAATTTCATCGTCCACTGTCAGCACACTGACATTTTCTATTAGTACACACATTAGAGCCCTCGCGTAATTAGCAACCACATCGGACCGAGTCAGAGTCACTTAATCTGACACCAAATATTCATTCAGTCGCTGTACAACAACAGCAAAATACCAAACAACTGCTGATTTTTGAAATTAATACCTGTCAACTTAATACCCAACCCGCAACATTATTGCTACTACATATATTTACAATTTTACACTAAATCAGGATTAATCTCCTAATTAGATCAGCTAGATTATTCTGTTAGATGACTTGTGATGATCTAGAACTACATGAGTTAGTACACACATGAGCATACAAGATTCTAAATAATTAATGTTTCGAAGAAATAATGAAAATGAATGAAAACCGAATGAATCGTTTTTGCAAAATCTGTCAATGTGTAAATATCTAGGTTGGGAGACGTGGCTAAGGATGAGTAGGTTGGGAATTACGGAGAAACGACTTGACCACGCTAAAAACCAGATCAGGAAAGACTAGATAAGCTTTATTGAGCATTAAATAGATATCACGGTATAATAATGTAATGGTTGACCGAGTTATTCCTTAAAATATAAATTATTATATGAACATTCAATCAAGGGTAAGGGATTGTATTAAACAAAGAGATTGGCCTGGTAAATATTCATGATCACTCCCCTGGTCGAGGTTATTCGCCATCGGTGATTCGTTTTCCCCCGAGGGTTCCCCAGCTCGGGGTAGTATTCCTTCAGTCGGTTTTCCTTCTTGGGTGTCACCTTTGATCTTGTTTGCGTTTTCCTCTGACTTACGACGGCAACAATTGGTCATCGGCGAGGAAATGTGGCCGCAAATGGGGTATTGTGAGAGGTTCGCAATACGATCGTCCGGATCTTCCACGAAGGGGAGCTGGATGCGGAAGCGCCACTTAGACCTTAGCAACTATTTACTGTCTCAAGTTCCGGGGAGAATTCCGATGCTATACTGATGCCAACATGCCATCTAGAAGGAATCCTACCTAATTCCGAAGTTTGACTTCAGCCACAGCAGGAACCGTTATCTTCTAAATTTACAAAGTTGTAGCTCTACCAAGTAACTAGACACATGCAGATGTAGCCCAGAGTAACCTGACATTGTCAAACAGTATGAGTAATGTGTTAGGTGTCTTTGAAGATCCTGTCCTCATATGATTGACTGCTTCAAATGGAGGTCATAACCTTCACACTCAAGCTTTGCAAAATGGAAACATGAAGCGAAGTTTATCGGACCAAAAGTATATTTATACTTGGCTACATGCAACATAGTATAATAATGTCTTAAAAGTTCATCAGGAGTTATCGACGGATATGTTGTTATATGTATATACAGACTATGTATCAGTTTCTGATGTAAAATAATATACGCAATGATCGCAACTACTACGGTTTTTTGTCAGACCTTAAAATTGAGGAAAGTTTGCAGCTGAATGAACCCTTACTTGTCACGAGAGTAGTGCAGAGGATGCAAGATTTTTTAATCGCTTTCCTTTTTCCTTATATATAAGTGTATCATGTGATTCGCAAAATTCAAACGTCCTTTCGTAGTTAGAAAATGAAGACAAAATACATGATGTAACACTTGGAATCTACAAAACGTTTGCTGCATATGATCAAAGCAATAGTGCTAGAGGTGTGACATCTGACGATGATCAGTTTCATCACTCTTTTAGTCGAAGTCACTTCTATTAATCATTTGTATCAATAAATCATTTCTTACTAAAAACTAAAACAAAACAAAATGAAACAGAGTTGTTATTCATTCACATAATTATTTCTACACATCATTCGATGCTTAGAGTAATAATTTAATTTCCTTGTTATAGTCATACACACAATTTATCATTTCTCTGCTCTTCATTCACACAATTATTTCTTTGTTACTTATGTACACACAATTATTATTATTTGTATATTTCTCGAAATGAGTAAAGTTTTCATTGACTAAATGACACTTTAGGTCTATATACATGTACACAAGGTTTGAACGATAAACTAACCAACTGACTTCAACTAAAAACTTTATTATTCTAATAATAAATACAAGTCTTACGATTAGTATAATTCAATAATATTATTATTCTTACTAAAATTTGTCATAAATCCTAGAAGTGGTTTTGAAGCTACAGGTAAATACTTAAAAAACTATTTTAAACTAATATTTTTTCCATCGAAGCAGCCTGAAGATGATCAGGAGATGAAACTTAAGAACCCGGCTGCACCCGTTTTATAAGGATTGCTAAGCTTTTTGGGAAATGCGTTGGAAGCCTATTAATTATTATAGAGCAAGAGGTGTATCGTTCCGAAATTCTTTGAAGCCATTAGCGCAAACGGTTTAAAAACTAAAGGGATGTAAAAAATAAAATGATTGACATAATGATATGGTATAGCTATATAGTAATAAAACAATTTAATCATAGTTACGCATGTCGCAAAATGTAGAACTAACTATACCTACACACATACGAGTC
This sequence comes from Lipothrix lubbocki, assembly GCA_034696945.1. Classification (NCBI taxonomy): domain Eukaryota; kingdom Metazoa; phylum Arthropoda; class Collembola; order Symphypleona; family Sminthuridae; genus Lipothrix; species Lipothrix lubbocki. The sequence goes on from JAQGAK010000107.1 coordinate 41,085, forward strand.
AAATCATAAATATTAAAGGGATTTTTTGTGCAAATTGACTAATGACTTGGTAATAACTCGATAATATACATAAGGAACTGTGTCATGCGGCAAAACCGAAAATGATATCAGTGACAAAGTTTCTCTATGGGACTTTTCTACACATAATTTTTTGTGAACTATTCGTGTATAGTATCGTTGCTGGTAAATCTGAATAATCTTATAAATAAAAAATAAACGTACCAGTTGGAGTTAAATGAGAAGAAGAAAAAACAGAAGTTCAGGAAGAGTTTCGGGAAACCCACACATAGTGTACAGATTACAGATATTACTGCAATGAAGGCAGAGGTGAAAAAATTCGCATGTGTTTTTAAGGGGTCGAACTTGATCAAGTTGCCGAAAGTTAAAAGACACGTATGGCCGCATCACTTTGGCATCTTTTTCTGGTATGCACGTTATATGAAACAGAATGTGTTTTGCATAGACAGACCGGCTTTTCTTCACATGAGAAGCTAAAAATTTTCTGCACAGGGCGAGCTGGTGAATTTTTTCTAAAAATAAAAACCCATTTGAAAAGTTAAAGGAAGAGCCGACTATATACTCGTAGGAACTGTTAGCAAGAAGAGTAAGACAGGAGGAGAAGTCTTTGAGAAAAAGATCAAGAAAAATCCTTTTCTTCTTTGCGTGGCACGGCGTTCAGTACACTGCAAATCTCTCATTTCCCGTCTGGCATCTCATCTCTCAGCTTTTCCCCTCAAGTCTTATTCCTGGTCAGAAACCGAATTCCGAATATCCCCATATAATCAGTTGACATTTCGCACGTATCGAGTTGTAAATAAAGTGTAATTATTGTTGTTTTTGATTTTTTTTGTTATACAAGGTTTGCGTCGTGCTAAAAAAAAAAGTTTACTTCCGAATATAATAAGTGATTCACCATGACCAACACCAGCGGTCCAGTGCCTGTTCGTCTTACCCGTGCAACCGGACAACAGTGGGGCTTTCGGCTTCATGGAGGCAGCGATTTCAATCAGCCTCTCGTCGTCCTCAAAGTAATTTTCTCAATCATTCAAAATTTCTCAATGTACTCAAAAATCCAATATATAATTCTCAACCATAGTCAATTAAATTTATTTTATCCACTTTACTACGATTTCATTCGTGTGTGCTACTGCTATACTAGATACTTGTCTCCGGTTTTTTATCACTATATAGTTTCTCGCCCGTCCTATAACAGTCCCATTCTGTTTTCTCCTTGTGACCCAGAAAAGATTATATGGCTTTCGCTGTGAGAGTCGGCACCTTGCCAAATTTTGACGACTACAATATAACACACTGCCAAAAACATTTGATAAATTTAGAAACTTGACTTCCTGAGTATAAAAATAGCGAATACTTTCTTGTAAAATTCCAGTATTTATTCCCAATAGAAAAATTTTTACTAGTTTTTTAAAATTCGCATAACGAGAAATGAGGTGGGAAAAAACCATTTTATGGGACGCGCTATAGTAGCACTCAATTAGCGTCAAAATACTTTAATGCTCATTTTTTTACATTGTTGGATGACTGAGTTCCTAATGAATTCCAAATCCTTATTTTATTAATGAAGGAAATCCTTAGCTGTGTTAAATGTGTTGTGCATTATTATGTGGCGTTATTATTATAAAGGCAATGTATGAGATATGGAACATATTAGCATAATCAGAACCAAGAGCAGTAAATTGAAACATTCAGCCGAAAGTGCATTTTTATGTTTTCGGTGAATGGAAGTTAATTGGCTCTTAATCTCAGCAGGGGAGACGGTGCCAGAATTTTTTCGACGATTTTAAATTGATATAAATAATGAAATGATTAAGAAGCAAACTGTGGTAAATTTGTTTTTTCTTATAAAATAGAATTTACTCATCATCAAAATTAATTTGATTTAATTTATTATCATCATAATCATTAAGTCATTATTTTAATTGTTTTTAAAACATTTAAATCGGTTTTTATTATTAAAATTGCTTTTCCATTACTGGTTTATATTTTCATTGCTAAAAGCTGATTTAAATATTGTAAAATTGATTTTAATTATTATAATTTATTTTAACTTATTTTAATCATTACATTTGATCTTAAAATATTGAAATAAGTAAAAGTGTGTAAATTAAAATGTATTAAAAGTGAAGTCTAAGCTTGTTTTGCAATATTTTAAAGAAATCACAAGCAGTATAGTTAATTGACTTTGGTATTGTAGTGCTGAATAGTTAGAAGAGTTATAATTTAATTAAACGTAGCAATGAAAATCGATTTCATGTTCCTGCTCTCAAAATAAATAAAAATTAATAACTAAAACATGTATTTTTAAAACCAGTAAGTTCAAACAAATTGTTTTTGTGTTATCGCACGGCGGACAATAACAATATTAAGAAGAATATTGTTATTAAGAATTCGTAAAAAAGTAGGAAGCTTCAAACTTTTGACTAGAAATTAAATTTCAAAAGCCTTCTGATTGGTATTAACAATCACTGGATCTGTACAATTAAGTACAGTATATTCTTCCTCAGTAAACCTGACAGATGGCGGATTTTCGACACCAAGGGCAGGGACTTAAAGTCAGTCGTTTTCTAAGAATTTCGACGATTTTTATCATTTTGAAAGATCTCGATAACGATAAAAGCCAAGTGCGTGTGCCCAGCTTTTTTTTAAAAGATCGTCACAAATTCCACCTTCAACCACCATTCAACATTCCTTTCGTAAACTGACTACCCTTGAGCAACCCGATCTAACATATCCGCAAACTAGCGCATTGATTCAATTCCAAAGTTCGTGAGAATGCATTCCAATTTATGAGTAAATGCCAGCGGCGTCCTAGTTTATTATTTATTTTGAGGGCACAACACTTCACATTTCAGTTTTTTTCTGGTTATTTTATATTTGATAAAGTGGTATGTATATTAGAGAGATGAGCAAAGTGAAAAACAGGTAGTTAGGATTTCCTCCTTGTTCATTTCTCACTCCGAATACTTGACAAAGGTAGTGGACGAGACTTTGGCGAAACGTTGGAACATGTCCCCATAACTTATTCTAATTATAGGAGACGCAACATCCACAGCGGAAATGGACGGTTCCCCTTGAAAATGGATACGGAATTAGGGAGAAGGGGAGTGTGTTGGTCCCTACTTCGTATTTATTTTTCCGACCAGGGTATATCATTGCAACGATCATCTGTTAACGCCAATCAAAATTTTCCAGAATCAGACAGTTACTAAAAAGTAAAATGATTTAAGAAATTATTGGATTTCGAGTAAATTGGTTGAATCATTCAAATATCCTTGAGTTTGGAGATTTAAAATTGGTTGAATCATTCAAATATCATTGGGTTTGGAGATTTAAAATTGGTCGAATCTTTGAAATATCACTGGGTCTAGGGATTTAAAATTGGTTGATTCTTTAGAAAATTAAAATTAGACGTGTTTAATGAGCTCATTGTTTATTGTTAGTAAAATGTTAGTATAAAGTCTACTCCAACCAAACATGTTCGGTTTCGCACTCTGGCTGTCAGAGAGAGAGAGAGAGAGAGAGAACTCCGAGAAAAAATGTGGTCCCGAGGTCGGACAGCTTTTCAAGGACTGGAGCAGTTCACTGAGGAATGCATAAATAGAGATAAATGTAATTTATGACTGTTGGAGCAGGGGATAATTTGAAAGGGAAGATGTGAGAGGAGCTAGCCCAAACATGTCTTATGACTGTCATGAAGTCTTTTTAATGTTTATTATGCGTACTCTAGAGGTCGTAAATATTGAAAATGTAGCATACAGAGATATTATTGCTTTCAGCCTGTTTAAGACTAAAGTGTGCTTGTGGTTTTTTTTGTAGGTGGCAGGAGGATCTATCGCAGAGCAGAATAATCTGTCTCCAGGTGATGGGATTATTGCCATCAATGGACAAGACACCACCCGCTTGAAGCATAAGGACGCTCAAGATTTAATTGCTCGGTCGGGAAACACAGTTGAGTTCATCGTTCAAAAGGGAGCTACGTCAACATGGAGACCAAATGTCACGCCAGTTGGAGATCTGTCAAGGGTTGGTGAGAATAGAGTTGTCACCAAAACTAGTTTGGCCAGGAATCAACCGTCTTCAGGGTCATTTCGCGTTGGTCCCGGAGTCAATTCTAGCGCTAGACCTTTTTTCGTCAAGGTTTAATCTGATACAGTTATATTTACCATGACAGAGTGTACCCCCATTTATTTTTCCGCATTTTTCTTATCTTTCTTTTTCCATTCATCTCTTTTTTGAGTTTGAATACATATAATGTGTATCTCGTCATCACATCTTATGCTCTGTTCATGCTCGATTTCGGATCTTTCCGTAATTAAACCCGCACTTTTCTATAGTTTTCTTCAACGTTTTTCTTCATCCTCGTTTTTCAAAAGCAACTGCCGCCGCTACCTCCAACAACAAGCAATCACTTCCTTTTTGATTTGCTTACTTACGGATCTGTTTATTTTTTCGTTACTTTTATTTATTGCCGATACTCCCATTTATTTTGCATTTTATTTATTTATTTTTCAATTAATTTATTATTGCGTGAATTTTATTTATTTATTTTTCAATTAATTTATTATTTTGTGAACTGAATTTATTTATTTTGCTACTTTTTCATGCTTCACTAAATTATATAACTTTAAAGATAAGATTGTACGTAAGTAACCAAAATATTTTTAACGATCCTCTACAAAAACACATTTCAATCAAGAAAAGGTGAATAACAAACACACATTTTCATTAATATTGATGTTCTATTTAGGTTACAGGGGGATCCAAAGCAGAGAACTCAAACTTAACTCAAGGGGTTAGTATATAGAATTAAGCTCCTAAAATATTACACTACGTTGCTTCCGATTTTTCTAATAATTGCCGTAAAAATCAGTATATTAATATTTTATTCCTTACAATTAGCAGCAAAGCAAAGCTTGAGTATTGAAAACTCTTTTAATTAGGACTAAGTTACTAGCTAATAAATTGTTTTTTTTGGAGTTATGATAACTCAATTTATCTATACAGAATTTTTCTGTAGAATTTTTTAATCAGTCGATCGCTCTAATAAAAAAAATACCCTTTTGCTTTCTACAAAGTAATCTCTGACTCTCTCGTCGAATTTAGTAAAAGTTTTTTTTTTAAATAAAAGCTAATTCGGAACAACCTTGTATCTGAATTTTTCACGGTAATATTGACACTTCATCATTAATAACATATGTTCGCAGGTTAATGAGGAAGCTCCAACCTATACAAAAAATCTTTCTATATAGGCCTCCATTATATTTGTTCACCAATTTGTGACGAAAATGTTTCATTCATCGAAGCGGCAGTTGTTTTTCAACCTGACTCTCTCTCAGTAGCTTTTGAATGTTTTATCTACACACACTTCATGTCATCTTCTCTGATCTTATTATCCCCCATATGCCACTGATAAATAACCCTCAGTAGACCACACTCACAGAGGATTCCACGTGTATGAATCCAAACGAGGTGATTCTACAAACCTGTATACAGTCGTTGTTTTAGAATGAGACCCCGTATATTTTAATTTTCAAACTCCCGGTTTTTGTCTGGAAACCCTTGCTTGCCCCCAAATCCAACCAAGCTGATGCACAACCTTGATTGCTAATATACTCAGTGGATTTCTCATTCACACACCTTCATTTTTTTCAGCAGAAATTCCAAATGTGCAGCTGAATTAAACAAAGCCTCGGATTAAGTCTTGACTCTGGAATGCAAACCCTACATAATTGAATGTTTCCATTCCGACTCTTATTTTGTTGATTAATGGCATGACATAGTTTTGCATATACAAGAATAACTTTTTCAAAGATCTGTCATCTATTTTTTTTAATTACTTTCAGTAATAAATATTATTAAATTTAATTTATTATTTATATATTGTTTTTTTAATATTTATGTATTATTATTTAGTTTTTATGTTATTATTTTTTTTGTAATTTATATTATTACTGTTTTTAGTAATTTATTATCTCAGTAGCATCCATGTATATCTAATACGTTTTCCGTTTTCCCCCGTGTCAATTTTCTTTCTAAAAGTTATTCGTACAAAATCTCTTGTTTCCCCCCCAAGCTGACTCAGTCTGTAATCTCTGTCTACTTTGATTTCACAGGATGGTAGAGCTTTGGTGAATAACCAGTTCAATTCACCTATCAATCTTTACAGTGAGGCCAACATTGCGGAGACTTTGAGTGCTCAGGCGGAAGTGCTTGCTGGAGGTGCTATTGGGTAATTCCTTTATAGATACAAAACAGAACACACATGCCTCAACTAACCTTTCAGTAGTCCTTTGATCTTGTGATTTAAATTGCTTTTCCCCGAAATCTTAATTACTTCCTCGTTATATTATATATGTAGAGTTAACTTCAAGAAAAACGAAAAGAAATACAATTATGAAGATAGCGAAGTCTACAAGATGCTTAAGCAAGTGGAAAACGAACCAGAGGAAGTTCGAATGCCGGAAGGTAACCTTTTGTTTTCTATGTCAACAACTAGAACGCCATCTTTCAAGTGCAGAAACCACATTTGACGCGAACTTATTTCACTCCTAAATTAATTAATTAAGGGTAAAATAGTAATTTGGCCTCTGGGTTAATTACATTCAAAATTCTGTTTTAGAAAATTAATTGATTTTATGCCAAATTAATTAGTTTAATAAATATATGCAATTTATTTTAAAATTAGCTAATTTGATATCAAATGAATTAGTTTAATCAATTCAATTTGATATCAAATAAATTATATTGATAAAAAATTAATTAAAAATGGATTTAAAACAACTAAACGAGCTAAAGTAAGTAAAGTTATTCTGATTTTGGCTGGTAAAAGTTGAAATATTATGTAAAATCTGTGTTTGAGATGAAATTCTATTAATATGTGACCGGAATGAATTAGATTAGAAATATTAATTGCATTCGGTGAATTGAATTGACCGGAGATGATTTAATTACCGAATCGAATGATTGCGGGTAGATAGGGCTCCACAGGACCAAGAGCGAGTGCCCCCACCTCAATTGACACAGACAATCAGTCAATTGAGACCTGTGAGGGCTCCTGAAAATATCCCAAAACCAGTGGATGCACCAGCTGCTGGCGGAAATAATCCTAATCTTTGTGCTGAGTGTGAACGTCTCATTGTCGGAGTTTTCGTTCGCATCAAGGACAAGAATCTCCATGTTGATTGTTTCAAGTGTGCTACGTGTGGACAGAGTTTGAAAAATATTGGTGCGTTCTTTTTTTCTTTTTTTTTTACCTGTGTCCCTTATTTGTCTCTGTGAGTTTTGCTTGTGATTGTCATTAACTAAAATTATTTTGCAGGCTACTTCAATATTAACAACAAGCTCTATTGCGACGTCCATGCTCAAACAGTGGCAAGGAATCATCCACCAGCACCAGGATTAGCTCCGTTCCTCCCCTCTGCTCCAACGGCTCCGGGAGCTTCAGTTATTTCTTCGGCACTTTCATCAGCTCTTCCATCTTTGGGAACTCCGAATGTAACGAACATCCCCATGTAAGTGTAGATGCACTAATACTTGTAAGTGTTTTAAGTATTTTATTTACCAAAATGACTAGACTTACAATGAAGGCGGTGAAGTTCAAGGATTCCACAATCATTCTTTGTACTCGCCCGAACGTATCTTTTCCGTAGCATTGTATCGTTTCAATGAATATTTTTTGTTCTCCGAGAAGATCTCTTGTTACAAAATGACTTGACCTTAAATGTTCCTACATCCCTGAAGTAAATTGAGAGTAAAGTAATTGAGTTGTGGTTACTAATTATTTTTATTATTGTAATGTGTATACTAAGAACGTATTATATTGGTAATATTGATTAGACAGTGCAAGATATTTTTTTAGTTAAAATTTGTATAATTCCTACCTAATCAAGGTATCTTAATTCGTTGAAACATATTCTAACCATGAAATGATGTTTAGGTTGTGATATGCTGTAAAGCTACCATTGTTTGTAATGTTGGTATAAATTTGTATAACGTTGACTTATTAGCGCTGAACCGGATTGGACAAATAATTTAGCTTCTGCAACACCTGCCCCCGACCTTCCCCTCGTTGCTTCTACTGATACTACTACCAGTACCTCTTCTATTCCCGTTATATTGCCTAGTAATGACACTTCCCCTCTTCTAAATACTTGTACATCTTCTGCTAAGGCAGAAACTATAATAACTGCATCTTCTTCCTCTGAAAATACTTCTGTCGTAACAGGAGATGCTCAAAACCTTTTTATTTCTACAAATGAGGAGTAAGTTTTCAAATTATCGATCTTCGATATTACGTACGTCATTTATCTCCCTTGTCCCTAAGTTCTTACAAATCCGATCCCGTTTTAACAGCTCAGTACCAAACTTTTATTCCTTCCATATTCTTGCAGCAATCGCCAGTTCAGTTACACCAACAAGCCGGACTCTTATTCGACAAACATTGCTCCTCAGCCATTTCACGTATGTGTCGTTACTAGCTTATTTCTATTATTGTGTCTTCCACAATTTCAAATTAATCCTATTTGATTACTCCACCCGTATTCGATCACCTGGTGTCTGACATTAATTAAGACATAATGTTCAATTTGCAGCACTCACCTACCAGGACTAGTCATGTAACAGCTCCGGCTAAAGTCGTCCAAGAATCGTCATTTTTGGAGAAGAAGTCCTTCTCTTCGGAGACAGTGACCAAGTCAGGTCCCGGATCTAAGTTTGTCTGGCCTCCAAATCAGGGCAATGATGACCCTGTCATGCTTGGATCCCCATCCGCTGGGTCCAACCTTCAACAACTGCAACAGCAACAACAATTGCAACAACAGCAATTGCAACAGCAACAACAATTGCAACAACAACAATTGCAACAGCAACAACAATTGCAACAACAGCAATCATCGATGAGTCAATCTATCAGCAGTCAATCTAGTCTAAACCAGTCTTCTAATCTGTTGACTGGTGCATCGTCTGCCCCAACTTTCGCTCCATCATCATTTTACCAGAGTCAACCTGTGGCCCAGCCCTACAAGCCAGTCGTTCCACCTAAACCAAGGGCTCCTCAAACACCCTACAAGCCTTTAAGCACTCTGTTAGCACCCGCCGCTAGACCTGCTGGTACTTTGCCGACGCCACCGGTCCAATCCTACCAACCACCACCATTCGACTCCCCTTCTGTGGGTGCAAGCTCCAGTATCGGAGGAGCTCTGGGTCTTAACCTGAAAAGAGGCCAAAATGTTGGACGTGGAGTTGTCCCAAATAGGGGCCGTGGTTTCCTGACACAACCTGGACCAAGACTGGCTATTTGTGGAGCTTGTCAACGTCAAATTCGGTACGCCCCTAGGGAATAGTAATTAAATTGAAAAACCATTAATGTCAACGATACACATTTCGGTTAAACTATTTATACTATTACTATCGACAAGAATTTATTTCCGTATGTAAAAGAATACATAATAAGTTCACAGACAAATCATATCCTTTGAGATTTGAAGTATAATTTCCAACTCGTCATTCAGGATTTTTGTTTTGCATTGATTCACAGGGGACCTTTTATTACGGCGGGTGGCAGCAAGTTTTACTGCCCAGAACACTTCAAATGCGGAACTCCAAACTGCTCTCGCCCTCTGATTGACATCGGTTTCGTTGAGGAGCGCGGACAGTTGTATTGTGAATATTGCTGGGAATCTTACTTGGCCCCGGTATGCGCCAAGTGTAACAAAAGGGTTAAGAATGAATGCTTGAATGCGCTTGGACAACACTTTCACCCCACATGCTTTTCTTGTAGTCATTGTCATGTTTGCTTTGGGAATAATCCATTCTATCTTGAAGATGGCAGACCGTTCTGTGAGAAAGGTATGCTTGAGTATTTGCATAATTATTTAATGATTAAGACAATTTACTACTATACAGTACAGTGCTCTGTCCTTTAACCTCTAGAGATCTTGGCTCACTCGCCAAACTTAACGTCTTATTTATCATTTGGATGAACAGTATGAACATGTGGAACTCATTAACCATTTTCTATTACAAAGTATCGTAACAAACAACAAGCGAGAGCATTTAAAAAAGAAGTAAACAGCTATTAATATCTTGTTTGAGTTTTCTTATCTTACAAGAAATCAAATTTCAACGACTTTGCCTCATTTTAAAGGCATTGTGAGTTCTCACGAATAGCAAAATTTGCTTATAAAACCACTGTAAAAATTAATTTATGGTTTTGTTATTCAAGTTTTAATTAATTGACTTAACCGACAATTTTTAAATTCGTGGATTTTAAGTAGTATCAGTTGCTAATCATCAAACAAATTACATTTCCGTCATGCAAATATAATTGAGGCTTTTGTATTGATTTATTTTATTTCAATCTCAACCAGAATGTTGGGCGTTTGATTAGAAATACAGGATGCCATATTGTGTTTTAGATTGGAACGAAATGTTCACCACCAAATGCTACGCTTGCGGATACCCCATCGAGGCTGGCGACCGTTGGGTGGAGGCATTAAATCAAAACTACCACTCTCAATGCTTCAATTGCTCTGTAATTATTTTTCCTCTATTTATTTTTTTTACTTCATTTGTACTAAGTAAACTAGGTGAATTCTGAATAATTTCATACTTAAATTGCAAATTTGTTTTTGATGGTCATTGGAGTAACTGTTTGATGACTGAATTTTTCAGGCTTGCAAGAAGAACCTCGAAGGACAGAGCTTCTTTGCCAAGGGTGGTCGTCCATTTTGCAAGTCACATGCACGTTAAGGATTTACACTTATAAAGAGAATATATACAAGAGAAAGAATAACTACTTTAATGCTATAACCAAATCATTTATCTTCCGCATTACACAAAGTGCCAAAAAACTGCCAAATTCTAAATTAATAACTATCGTTTTAATTTAAGTAATATATTATATCTGTAAAGAAATTATGTAAATGGAGTTCGGAGTGTTCGGATTGACAAGTTGTTGAATTTATTGTTATGGGATTAAATCCCTGTAAAATTCTCTATTACTCTTACGTAAATGACTAGAATTCGGAATAAACTGTTCAACAGACGTATGAACCAAAATAAATGTGATTCATGTAACTTACACGTAACAACAAAGCCATTAGTATTAACATATAAGGATTAAATAAATCATGATGAAAATTAGGCGGTAAAGCTAGCAGACGTCAAACACTCGTTTGCAAAATTTAATGACCCGACTCGTCATTTGCTTTTTTATTCCCTGATTATACAAACTCTCTCATGACATCACACCTTATAACTGTTCATTTGACATCATCCGTTCCATTCACTCAACATCATCCGTCCCACTCCCATTAATAAGCTTTGTACATCCAAGTCCTACATTCTATATATTAGTTGTTGTTTAATGTTTGACCGCCAGTCATTGAGAATTCGACATGTAAACGGAATATGATTATTACCCTGCATGTATTTATACCAATGTCTAGGAATATCTTACAACAAATTGTAAGTTCCAATTATCATCACCGTCCTTGAGCATAAGTTAAAGATCCTATGTGAAAAGGACGATATCGCATCATCATTTTACTACAAAATGCTAATTTGTTTGGTATTCATTGGGGGGACTGCTCATGTAACTACTGCAGGCGACAATTATAATACTTGAACCACGATTGAAATAATTGCATATTTGGCACCCACGAAGGACGAACCAAACCGCCCCGTCACTTATACACTCATAAGGTTCAAGCGAAGTCAGGATAATAAAGTCATCACCTGCTTTTCAGATGCTTTCAGTATGATGCCAAGCCCAAGCAATAAACAGCCGAGTTAATGATTCTAAACAAAAACTTAATCTCTCAAGTCCTCCCAATGTACCATCTAGATACCCAAGAGCTATATAACAACAAGCTATTAGATCCAAATCCAGCAACAAAAAACATTTCATCGATTGTAGACACCTTCTGCACTCGTTTTAACCATCATAAAGACATTATCTGGGGGTTTGGTTTACGTGGCTTGCATTACATTAATATTTGGTTTTCATTACATTATACTTTTATACTTATTATACTTATAATACATACTTTATACTTATTATACTTTTATCTTGGTTTCCATTTGGATTACAATGCAATTTATATAATTCGTTTGTTTTTATTTTATTTAACGTACTCAATTTGAATTAAATGGAATGTACATACATATGTATAGTTACATACTTCAAATTGTATTCGACATCATTGTAGTACACTGATGCCCTCGGTGTGCATTGCGTTTCGCATCGATGAAGTTCGTTAGCATTGCATATTGCATTACATTCGGTTTCCATTATGCAGGCCGACATACTTTCGGTTCACATCCTTCGATCCATCCCCACGCACTAAAACATGCTACAAGAGATAAAATCTTGCCCGGAGTCAAGCCCGGAGTGTAAACCCAGCAAATAAATTCCTGCTGTAAAAATCCGGCTTCATCCCCAGCAGCACTTTCGTCCCAGGAAAAAAAGCCGTAACTGCCCAACTACTCATAAAACCGTCTAACAAGTCATACTTTATAGACATACTGATGATCCTTGTGTCAGCAAACAACCTCAAACTGCTCATAGAATAGTGTGTGTTTAAACCTCATGTGAACTTGTTAACTATGTACAAAATCAAAACCGGCACACATTTCATACTTAAGCAGGCTTAACTAGTACTTAGCAAGCATAATGAATGCTCCATTCAGGATTATTTTCACAGTCTTAAGCTTAAACTTTAAACACTCACCACTATGCTTAATAACATAAATTCCGTAACCTCACGCATGTAAAAAAACACCGCAATTCATATTTTCTGATGATACTATAAGGTGCTAAAAACTAAAACACTCATATTGTGCTCATGTCAAAAGGTACTGAATACTCATAGTGAACCTTTCAATGCACATAAATCCACGTAAGCTGACTCCAATTTAAACATAAAACCCTAATGAGCATTAAGATTCAAGAATCATGTTATTAGATTCATATTAAGGGATAAGCACATAATATTTATATATCCATAAGCAAAACTAACAGGATGCTAATATTACAATTAGCATGAACACCGTCCGTATCCTCTATATAATTAATGAATCCTATAACCTAAAATTGTTTGTAATATTAAAGAAGTAAGCCATATTTTTCATTTATATTACAAGTGTCCATATGCCCCTGATAAGTGATAAAGTTTAAGAAAGTAGCGGTGAATCGGCCGGAAGTCGGAGCAGAACCTTGCCGGCACGGGAACGGTTCATCACATCGAACAGGAATAACCTAATTTCCTTTGTTCCCACCAACTGTATTACCTTGTCTTGATGATATTCATATATAGTAGGTATTTTTTTGTCGCAATGAATTATACTTCTAGATAACCCTTGATACCCTTGTATATTAGGCCTTCTTTCAGACATATATAGAAGTTCCTCATATATATCTATATATGCTTAAATACAGAGATTCCCCTCTGCTTCTCCAAATATTAAAAATGTTTACATGTATGCCAGCATGATTTTTATATTAAAGACTGTGCAATATGTGCGTATGCATTTTGATTTGGCTAGTTGGTTTGGTTTGGCTAGGGAAGAAATTAATTCTGGTCGTTGTTCTCACGTTATGGAAATGGTATTTTGATGGTGAATGGCGTGGATGTGACGGGAAGAGTACTAAAAATGAAAAAGGGTAAGGGAACTCTCGAGGAGGACCAAAAACCTACAAGGAAACCAAGGAATAGAATAGGAAAAAGGAAAGGAAAGGCAGAGGAAAGTCATAGAGTTTGAGCAGACAGTTTACATTGCATTCTGCAGCCTAAACGTGTGTGTCTCAATGGACATAGTGGTAGTATGGTAGAGTATATGGTAGAAGCTTGTGAAATTGAAAAATCTAATTATCGATCCAACAACAACAACGAGAGGAGTGGAAGAGTTGGATAGGATAGGGACGACACATAGAAAGAATGAAATAGAACTCTCACATACTACCACACCTAATCTCACAACAACAACTTGGAGACTGCATCTGCATATAGTCAGGTTCACTCCGGATTAAGTCGCCTCCAACATTTTTTGTCATTTTTGACCGACTTCAAGAATGGCAACTGGTGATACTTCCAGCAATGGACCCCTTCGAACTCAGGATTTGATCGAGAGGGCCGCCGATCAAATGGCACAATTGGGTATGCAATTTTTTTCTATTTTTATTTTTATATTTTGTCACCGCTATATATATACAGAAGTACTTTTTCTGCCTATCCTAATAACTCTTCATGTTCTGTATAATCACTGCAGATATGTATTGCAGATTTTTTTTAATTCCCTGCAGATTTTTACAAGGTGAATAAACTACGTCGCTGAATTTGAATTTGTTAAATAATTTACTCGTGGTAAAGGAACTTGCGGCGAATTCATTGTAAACTCGCTAGAAAATACAAACTCAACTATGAATTCAACACAAACTGGCATGAATTTAGTATACAAACTAGCATGATTTCGTCAAAGTAACATGAATTCAATGTTCAGGGAACTAACGTGGTGTTAGACCGAATTTTGATGATTTCGGGGAACTAATAAGAATTTCATGCAATTCGCATGATTTCAACAAACTAACTTGAAGTTAGTGCAAATTTGCATGATTTCGACAAACTAACTTGAAGTTAGTGGGGAAAATCGCGAAGATTTCAATATACAATAGCAATAAGAATATCCAATGTGCGACAACTTGGCTTGCATGCGAACTCGTAAAAGACAGGAGTGCAAGTGTGGAATATAAACAATAAACAAAGATTTTTTTTATTTCACTTTCCAGAGATTACTTGTAACTTAATATTCCTGCTGGACACTACGCGCCTACCTGTCAAGCTCGATTACGATTGTTGTTCCCAGAGGGAATGTTTATTAATTTATAGAGTTAGCAGGATTGCAGTCAAAATCAAAACATGTGAATATATACATGTGAGATATCCAGTCAGCCAAGTTTTGATAGACTGTAAGCATGCGAATTACATTTACTAAACGAATCGCATTTACTATTATATGCGAATTATATTTACTATATGAGAGCTTTAGGGATTGTCCCTGCTTTTATGATGAATTGCAAATTGCAGTGAGCAGATTTTGTATGATTAGGAAAGATAAAGGATACATACCAACCAAAATCGGTGTTGGAGACTATGCAGATGCAGTAAAGCTGATGCATTTAAGGTTTATGTGACTTTTAGATTGGTATCAGATTTAATCCGGAACATGTTTAGTAGTAGTTTCAGCAGTTTATCAGGGCTATAAACACAATCTCAGGTTACGGTAATATGTAGCTATTTACTTTGCAGTGCTATCTGCACGCGTTAAGTAATCACAAGGTACTAGTGCCGATTTTGGGGTCAGTGTTGATTACTGGCAGTGTTAATGTATATAGTAAATTCAAACATTTGCGGAGGTTTTATTGCCTTCTGGTGTGTCCCAATATGTCTGGTAATAAGTAACTGTCGTATATATTAAAATTATTAGTGCGGATTATTTATTAATGATGACAATTATTATTATTGCTTTGCAGATTTGGTAGGAAAGACACTGAGCAGCAACGCGAGCAATGAAAGTTCAAGCGTAAAGGCAGCTAAAACGACCAATGGTACAGGAACTAAAGGACAAGGGGGGTCTGAAGCGACTAAATCTTCTGCAAAACGTAATTCCATTTACGCTGAACCGACTTTATGCCTAATTAACTTCCATTACTTTGCGTTATGTTTTGTCTTACATTTTTTTGTAACATACGTGATAGCAAGTATTAATTTTACCACAGCTTCTTAAGAAAAGGTAACTAATCCAAACACCAATGTGGTTTTTGTTTTTTTTTCGTGTAGATATTTTTGCATGCTATTTTTTTAGGTAGAAGTTCATCTGCGCTTTTAATGTAGTCATATTATTACTCAATAAGATCGTCGTGCACAGTAGCGTAGAAAAGTTTCTGTAGTCGCCAAGCTATGTTATTTGTGCATTGTAAAGAGTTGACGAGCCTGCTGTTTTAATTAAAACTTCGATGAGTCGTAAAATCACAATGTATTGATGATAGCGGCAGCTTCGACACCGGGGTCTGGAAGAACTTCAAGGAAGCCATCCACCAGTAATGTAAAGAAAGTAGCGGAGAAGCCACCAGAGGAGCCACCCAAGAGTGAGCTTACTTATGTTTACATTTTTATTATTAATTTGCACGTATGGACATACGTGTCAGTTGGTGATGCAATAATGAACCTTTTCTTTATAATTTTTCAGAGGTGCCCATGAACAAGATTAAAGTAGGTAATGCGGCATCTCCAAATGTCAAGCAAGTCACATCAAAGATTGGGTCCCTTTCTTCGGTTTCAAGTTACAAGCCTTCCGGAGGAAATGTCAAGATTGAGAGCAAGAAATTAGCTTGGAAAGCGGAGTCGAAGATCGGATCAATGGGAAATGTTACCCATGTGCCAGGAGGAGGCGCCATCAAGGTAAAAAAAATTTTGTACAGACGTATGTTATCATGTGCAATATACAATCGCGTATGCTTGTAACTCCTTGGTTGCAGCTAGAACCCACTAATTTTATCTCGTACACGAACGACTATTTACTCGCAGCTTGTTCCTGTAAAAAGAGCAAATTGCCCTTTCGTACATGCTTGGGAAAATTATGACTTGGTGCATGCAGAAAATGGTGCATATCATTTTCACTTATGCATATATTTATAAGTATACTTCGTTAAATACTTTGGTCAGATATTGCCAAAAACCCCATTTCTCTCCTAAAGTCAAGTTACATTTGTCTTTTTTGCATGCAGATAGAAACCAAGAAAGTGGAGATGAAAAACGTACAGTCTCGGATCGGTTCCATGGGAAATGTCAAGCACAGACCAGGTGGTGGGGATAAGAAGATTTTTGACGATAAAGAGTATTTAAAACGATGTTCTTCTAACACCTCTACTACTGGTCGCGGATCCAAGACTCCTTCTGAAGGAGTGGGCAGTCCAAAAGGCTCCATGGTGAGATAATATTTTCATTCAGTTTGATGCGAAACGGACATCATCATTGTAGATTCTCTTGTTCGTTGGAATTTATTATTTCAGTCAAATGTTTATACGAAGAGCTGACACCAAAGTTTATTTCGTTGTATTTGTACTTTGTTATTTCTTTCCCGAATGAGTTTTATTGTATGTACATATACATTCAGTGCTACTATATTGTATTGTTCTCGTGGTATCTGGTGTGGGTTGGTTTGAGGACAAGGTTAGAATCAATTGAAATTGTACGACAACAACCTCGATAATTATATGAGGAAATGATCAATAACGCGTGACGTTATTTGCATGTGTTGATGTTGAGCTCTCGTCTGATGTACTACCACTTTATTGCATCTATACCTCCAGCCAGTTACAAGCGTGTCAACTAGCACTAATTATATACAGATACAGTTTGTTTGTAGATGGCAGGATAGAAATATAAACTCATGAATATTTGCTATTTGCTCTTATATCTAAATAATGTATAATTTTACTATTGCTCCGTCTAATTTCTGGTGCACTGCACATTTTGGGTGAGAAATTCTATTTACGTCGTTTGCGGATGCAATTACACAAATGGTACTAAACAGTTAGAATATACGGAATAAAGTTTCAGAAAGTAATTTCAGGACACAGTAACAGTTACAGAAGGTACATTAGGTTTACAAGAAATAATAATTAATTTAGCAATAAAATGTCTTTCCTGTTCCTGCAGAGTCCTACTCCAATGAGTCCAGCTCCGGAATTGAAGAATGGAAACTTTTAACTATAAATCTCATCGACCCGGGGAAACTGATTCCTCTAGGATTGATTGAATGTCTATGCTGATAACGTATATTGCCTGGCAGGAAGAATCAACATATTATGTGCAGCTTAAAAAGTATTTGTTAAGATGCTGAAACTCCTCTACTTCATACTAAACAGCACATGGCTTAAAAAGTTAAAGTTTTAACTTACAAACATTCTTTGCCATAGTTTTAACCTCATTATTATTATTATTATCAATAGTATTTATAATCATATGGACTGAGAGATACAACGTTATTAACAAAAGTATTTGCTTGATTGCACATATACCGCATGTATAATTAATACTAAAGTCATGCGATTAAATTATTTCATAAAAACTATGTAATTTTAAAGTTTGTGCCGTTAAAACAACTATTACCATAATAATAACGTAACCAAATATCAAAGACCTGTAATTGTATGCCATAATAATAATAATTAACACAAGAGATTTTTCGTCTTTTAAACTGCTTACAGTAATTGAATAAAGATTGCCTAAATAATTAAAACAGATTTGTTGAAACAGATTGAGACTGTTCTCCCTATTTATTTTACCTTGAAAGCTAATTTTATCTTTTGGTCTTTGTCCTTTATGTATTGTGATTGGTAGGTAATTAGGTAAATTAGTCAGAATTTTAAACTATATACATAACAATAACTCATTAATGGACTGTGCTCTTATAATCGACAGAGATTGGACTTGTACACACATGCAAGCTGTATTCGTATAGTGCAGGATTCTTGCATCCAGGCTGGTTTAGCTAAATTTGTATCTATCTGTAATTTTGACGCTTCTAAACCGTGAGCTATAAGTATCGATATCTCTCAATTTCATATATATACATGTATATGTAATAATGAAAACTTTATCGTAAAAAAGAACAATTATAAGTTTAAAGTAATTATTATATAATATAGAAGCTTGGAAAAACTACAAAAACAATTTTTACCTTTTTAGATTGTTTATCCTTCATTGCGTGCACAAACCTCCTCAATTAAGACATTTCCTTCTAGAAGGAGTGTGTGCTCTGTATAAGTTCATTTATAATTATGTTGATAGTTATGGTTGTGTCTGAATAAATATTCGCTATTTTTATCATTCCCCTCATTTGTCATCATTCATCATTTCCATATCACCTGAACCCCGATGTCACGTCATAGTTTTCATTACACCAGTACCAAGTCATTTATTATCACTATCTTCTTTCCGGCGTCTTCCTTCAATACTTACCTCATAGCTATATATAATTCGTAACAGCACAGAAGGTGTGTTGATGGTTACACAAAAATATCTGCAAAAAAGCAATAAAATTTATCGCATCACTAGATTGTACTAATGCTTTTGTTATTGTTGATGCTCATTATACAAAGATGGCGCCACAATCTTCGAAGCGTCGTTCATGACCGTTCCACCGCAATCTTCGAAGCGTCATACATAAACGTTCCGCCACAGTTCAGAGCGTCGTTAATAAACGTTCCGCTGCAATTCAAAGCGTTTTTCATGGACGGTCTGCCATAACTCGAAGCGTCGTTCATAAACGTTCCACCATAATTCAAAGCGTAGTTCTGAACGCTCCGCCCCAATTTAAAGCGTCGTTCATAAACGTTCCGTAAAAAACAAAGCATATTTCCGTCGCCATTGCTATGTATAATCAGCATCGAATAGCGCACCTTGACGTGTAGAATAACTCAAATATACCATTATACAATATAATAATAATTTTATGAGTTTTTTCTATAAAATAATTTGTCATCATGCCACTAAATGACAAGTTGATCAATTTATTTCCCATATAAATATGACAATAATATATTACTGTCTATTGCTCCATGTGTAAGAATCTCGTTGGCTGAGTTCTTCCTGCTGCCTGACAAGCCTAATTTCTATTTAAACTGATGTTATGTTAAGTAGGCCGAAGTGTAGATTGTATTGTTAACGATGAAAAACAGGTTTGCAATTTAATCGAGCACAGGTGTTTAATGTTATGTAAGTATGTTAAACCTGTGAGGAGTTTATTTGCTTTTGACTTGATCACCCATAAGCGGGGTCTTTTTTGTATCATGTTTGGATGCTTAAAATCTTTTTAGCAGAAGATCCAACACGGAAGGTTTCAGCGCGGATTTCAAATCATTGGGAAATTAGCAAGAATAGCAAAATGGAATCGTTCTCGCATACCGTTCGGGTTAGCATCCCGAGTTATTTAAAGGCACTTCCGATCCCGGAGTCCATCGGAGGTTTCTTCAGGCTGTCTTGTAAGTTCTTAACTGTCGTTTTTAATTGCATGAACTAATTTATTTAAAGTAAGAGTGACTTAATGTTAAGATAATACTATAATACTGTGCCTTGTGTGCACAGTTAAGGATTGGCTATCATTGACCCCACTTGGCCTCTTGATAGCTGGATCGGGCTGGTTGACCTATAGACATTTGACCACTCAGACGAACAAACCGAAGGAATGCAAGACCAAGGTTAATTTGTCGGTCAAGAAGGACAACCCGAAAGTCGTGGATACGGTTGACATTGAAGACATTGGGGAGAAGAAAGCTTTCTGTCGGTGCTGGAGGAGCAAAAAGGTACCTGTTGTTTCTTAATTTCCTCATTAAAATATTTTAATGTGAAATAGTTTTCTAAATAATTCCCCCTAAAGTTATAAACTCGTTGTATAAACCGATATCAATTTTTTTGGCATAATTTTAGTGAAGAGTGTTATAATAAATTATGAAACATTATTTACGCCTGGTTTAACCTTCGATTTATTTTTGATCTTTTAATTTGCAGTTCCCGTATTGCGATGGAGCTCATGCTAAGCACAATGAAGAGACCGGCGACAATGTGGGTCCTTTAATTGTAAAGAAGTAGTAGAAGCAATAATATTTCTTCCTCGCCTGCTTGAATGCAGTGCGCAAGCTAATTCTAAGGCAGTCAAATGTAATCGTATGTAGTTTGTGTCCTTGTTTTTTCGTTGAAGAATTAATATTACGGAAAAAATAAATGCTGGATCGTTTTCCAGGTGAAATCATCTCTTTGGATAAATTAACCTTAATTATTTTGTGGTCATATTAAGCTATGGTTGCATATACTTCAACACCAAATCTTCAAAATGCCAAGAAGACATGTTTTAGATTAGCTTCCATGATTTAATTTAATTTGCCTTAATTTATTAATAACAATCATCACTAAAACTATTACATGAATTGTATATGACGAATGTGTAGGAATGGAGCAAAAATACCTGGAAATTATTTTTGCTCCACCTGCTCTTAATGATTAAAGGATCCGAACATGCGTTTGACATTTACCGTTTGGCATATTCTCAAAGCACAGACGTCTGCTCATCAGTGTTTTTCTACATCACTGGATAGCGCCAGAATTTGAGATCCAGTTGCTTCAACAGTTTTAGAAGGTTGGACATCAAATCAAGCTGTAGAGTGTTGGGCTCAGTGACACATTATATTAAAGTGTTCGAAATCATGGATAAATCTAAAGTTGCTGGATTGTTCAGTCGGGAGAATGTGTTTAAATACACCAAAAATTTAGGCGTAGCCAGTTACGCTGGCCTTGGCATTGCCATAAGTCAACCGAATATTGTTCGGTAATTTAACAAATATTGACAATTTCAAATTCATACTTGACATCATCAGGGAGGGATTCATGATGCAACAGTTATTATTAACCTTTCATCATATTTATTGTTTATTTCCATTTCAGGGTAGGGCACGTGGACCTTACCAATACTGTGTTGTTGGGGAGCCTTGTGGGAACTGGCGCATTTATTTATCACCAGAACCATCTTAAGGATGTCCCAGTCAAAAATAGAATTTGGCTTAGGTAATTATTATTACCCTAATAAACTAGAATTTATTCTATATATAATTAAATTAATATTGTAATAAATTTTAATTTCAAGTTTTTATATGGAATTTGCTATTTGATTATTTGTTCTAAAATATTATATGCTTCCGCTAACATTTTACTGATGATTTTTCTAATGGATCCCTTTTTTGTTGGCAGTGTCTATGGAAGTGGACTATTCAACTTAGGGTCACTCCTTCTTTGGGCGCTGGTTAAACAAGGTGATAATGAATGTTATGCTATGGATTAGTTTGGTACTAAAAATCAATATTTGGGCTACTAATTTTTTACACGGGTACTTTGTCAAATTATGCAGCCACTGAAGGCTTTAACTTGCACCCTATATTCCGAGGATTCTTGAGCCTAGCAGCCAGTTACTACATGGTTCTTTCGGGACTTAGTTGGGCCGAAATCATTGACAAAAGCAGCAAGAACTGAGCGCTATATTACAAATGTAGCTGAACAAATTAGTTATCAGAATCTCCATTGTAGCTTTACAGATATCACATTAAATCCCAATCAAGTTATCACCCATCATTGTATACATATGTATTTCAGGGCTTTGGATGTACGTGTATAATTATGTATACTGAAGTAATGTTCCTTTATTTTTTCTCGAGATTTTTTTCGCGAAATCGTAATAAGTTATACGATGGTTGGTGAATAGTCGCTTGTTGTATTTCCTCCTGTTGTTTAGTAATGTCAAGTATTAAATAAAGTCTGGTTGTAAGTACACACATTTTTAGAAAAATTTAACTATTTATTGAAAACGAAAATAAGAACAAACAGAATACAGAAACAGAACATTCAAACCAATCACAAGATTCAACTATAATACTTTAATGACCCTTGGAGTAAGTTGTAACAGAAGGAGCAGCATAAGTTTGGCTGGAAACAACAGTTGGGGCACCGGCTACGGCTGGAGCGGCATAGGCAGCTGGAGCGGCATAAGCAGCATGAGCGTAGGCTGGGGCAGCAACAGCAGCTGGGGCATAGGCTTGTTGAGCATAGGCTTGTTGAGCATAAACTTGTTGGGCATAAGCTGGTTGAGCGTAGGCGACGGCTGGTTGAGCATAGGCGTGGACTCCTGGTTGGGCATAAGCAAGACCTTGATGGGCATATCCGAGTCCAGCAAGACCCTGATATCCTACAAGACCAGCTGGGAGTCCAGCATATCCAAGACCGAGACCGGAATATCCGATAGCGGGTTGAGCGGCAACACCAGCGTATCCGACAGCGGGTTGAGCAGCAACGGCGTATCCGACAGCGGGCTGAGCAGCAACGGCGTATCCAGTAGAGTGAGCTGGGCCAGCATAGGTGACTGGTCCGTTAACTCCAACAGTTGGGTTCACATAAGAAGTGTATTGGGTGCTGAATTGGACAGGAGCAACTTTTGGGGCACCGACGGCAGACTGGCTGTATCCTGTGATTATTCAAGTTAAAAGATTAATTAAAAAACTTAGAATTTTCTAATGTATTCAGCAAGTATGACGACCATTGTAATCTTCGCTAAAGTAATTATATTATAGTGGATTATGGGCACATTGTTTAATTTATTTACCTTGAACGTGACCAACGGAGACAGCGGGTTCAGAGTGGGTGTTGTAAGTGGTGGTCTTGGTGACAACTGGAGTGATGGTCTTGGTCACACCAACGGTCTCAACGTTACGGATGGCGGCGGCTGGGATGGAATTAGAGTAACCGACTGGAGCGCTTTGCTTGTAGGAAGCAACTGCGACTGGGGCAGCTACAGCAGCGGGAGCAGCAACTGCAAAATAAGCTCTGTTATAATCTAGAAAATATTTGGAATATTAAAGACCGTGTAAAAAATTCGCATCAATTTAGGAGGATCTAGATTCATGTAATCTAGATTGGAGAAAACTGAAAAGAGAAAATCCAGGTTGTTATTCAGGGCGATTGGAGGGTGAAAATTGTTTTTACCAGCGACAGGAGCAGCGGCTACAGCTGGAGCTCCATAGGCATAGGCTGATCCTCCACGCTTCTCAACTACTCCAGCAGAAGCGACAGCTGTAAAGAAACAATAATGATACTACTTTTAGTAAATTGGTCGTAAAACTGTCGGATGACGGTAGTATAAATGAAATATCACAATCCTTTGATTTTCAAAAAGTTGACAAGTTTTGAAACTTAAACTCACCGAAGATGGCAAAGGCAACAATGAAGACCTTCATTTTCGGTTACTTTAAGTTGATTTGACTTTCAAACACACGTACTCACACAATCATACAAGCACAAGCACACAGATTGGAATGATTTGATCCTCATCCTGTTGCCCTTTTATATTCAATCGATCGGACAAGAAAGAGTTGTCAGCAACGAAGACTACCGTCAGGTAAGGGTCTTCCTTCCGCCCCAACCCTTCCATCACAGCTTACCTAAAGAAGGTATAGACCTCCCATCTGTATCTTCTACCTGATCAGGAGCATGTACAACCGATTAACCATTTGCCTTCTATTTACCTCGTCATCTACTTTTTTATTCCTTCTTGTCCATAAGTGTGAAAATGTTGCCGAAGTCGCCAATAAGCTATCAAACAGATAGAAATCGCTCATATGAGGCCATAATTAAAGCAATCTTATACATGCATATTATATATATCATATGCTCTATGCATAACAATTTGGAATTCAAAACAACGATGGATTTTTCAATGCATCACAAACAGGAGCATTGAGTCAATGAACAAGTCGATATTGTTGTTCCTATAAAGTTGATAAAGTTGAGATAGTTATGGGGCTAAAGTACGAATCATTTAATATACTTTCACACAAAGGTCAAGTAAAAAAACAAAAGGTTCAACTGTTTCGAACCTTTCTATGACAGCAAAGGGAAAGTGACCAGACGGGTTTCACACCAAAATGACTTACAGCGAACCGGCGCACCTTTCCACCTATTCTCTCATTACACATATACAGAATTCTGATCTCTTATTTTTCTCTTGACCATTACTTTTAATACATTTTCACGTCAACTCATCCCATAAGAGTTTAACTTTTAGTTGCTCCTTCTCATTTACGTTTTGGTCTTATTATTGTTATTATTTACTTTACGATGACACAAACGGGCAATTTAGTTTATTTTCCTACACCATACAATGCTCGCAATTTAGTATCTCACATTATCATACATTTCCACCATATTAAAATTCCTCTACTGTACTCAAAAGTATTTACTCTCATATGAGAGCTATCTCCTAATTCATAAAAACACACAGCAGACAAATGAATCTCATATCTGAACCTGATTACCACTTTTACAACTTTTTCAATCAAATTTTAGATCATTTGAAACTCGTACAACCACAAATGATGAGGAATTTGAGACAGAACAAGAACAAATCGAGGTCTTTTACTCCAATTAATGATGCGGTCGGTCCAAAACTGTCATGAAGATGGAATTTGGTGCATGTTCGAAATCCGAAACTTGAAATCTCTGCATAATAATGGGTTGTTTAACTTGTTCTCGTCCATTGCAAAATGAGTAAACAATCTTTTATTATAGCTGACACACATTACTTTGCAGCTCCTTATTTAATCACTATAGTTGTACCTTGCACTTGTTTATCTCTTAATATCAACAAATTACATATCCCTTGACACATCCACATTTCTCTCGGTCTAAAAGAGGAATCTTTTTTGGAATGGAAAATCATTCACATCCGTTTATACACCCATGAGCAAACCATTTGTCATTTTGTTATTTTAGGTTTTGCAATCAAATCATTCATGGAAGAATTTCAGAAGATGTAGAGAAGCTCTTGTTCATACCGAAGTCTAAGCATGCAAAAGGTCTGTTGACTTATAAAAATGGCATGCCACTATTTACCTTATCGGCTGTCAGCGTTTGTTTGTATGGCAGCAAAACTAGTACTGTCACAACTATAGTGATGCGGCTTGAATGAAACGAAAGCAGCCTTTCGTCAGGTCGTCCATCTGTGTCTAGTTGTGCGTTTTATGATATCAGGTACATTTTAGAGATGTTTCTCTATATAAACCAAGACAAACATGTCTTTCATTGCGGAAAAACAACAATATGTTTTGTTATATTCCTGTAGTACATGCACTTTTGGCAGTTAATTGGAATAAAGATAAGAAATCAAGTGAATTTTTAAACTTGAAATTCCTGATGGATTTATGTTCATATTGAGAATGCAAGGCAAACGTAAGATCCTCATTCAATGCATTTTTATGATCTGTTCCTTCTGTTTTGGCACAGTCGCCAAACATTTTGAAACCCCAACTACAATAACATTACCAAAAGTGTGACTGTCATTATTTATATTAACTAATCAGATTTCTGTAACTTGCTAACGTGACCCGCTGGGCCTGTCTTTCGGTTCATTTCAACATAAGACTAATAATTTTGCAACCAATTTTGAAAAGGAAATATTTGTGGCATTCCAGTTTGGACTTGTCGTAAAAGATAATCGACCATAAAATAATTGATAAGCTTTTACTTTATTTGATATTCAAAGATTATCTCAATAAAATTCCAAATTAATTTCAATACAATTCAAAGGTAATCTTAATCAAATAAAAGGTAATCTTAATAAAAATAAAAGGTAATCTTAATAAAATAAAAGGTAATCTTAATAAAATAAAAGGTAATCTTCATAAAATAAATGGCAATCTTAACAAAACAAAAGATGATCTCAATAAAATTAAGGATATTCTCAATAAAATTAAGGATATTCTCAATAAAATTAAAGATAATCTCAATAGAATAAAAGATAATCGCAATAAAATTCTGCGTAAAAGGATTTCAAATCAGTACAGAATTGAGTGTCACTGTAAAATAATATTGATATGCTTGTAAAGTTATGGGCACCAAAAGACTTGATTCCTCATTTCCTACATATTTGACGTAAAAAGGTCTTTAAAATGCAATTATAATTTTATTACCTTGTAACGTAACGCATTATAAAATGTGACTGTAAAAAACGTATGGTTGCAAAAGAAATAAATATTCTCATCAACATTTGAGTCATACTTGTGGATCTTTATAACGTATGTTAGAAAACTTGTTTACAACTCCGTGCAAAACCGTCTTGACCTACAGGGATGGCTGTTTAATGCACACGAACATTTTGTTTTTGACATATATTTACATTTTTTATTTATAGTCTCTGGCTCAGTGATACATACTAGTATGTGTCTGTAACTATGTCTTCCTCATTTGTATTTGTAAACTTCTTACACATGTTTGATCATCTTGTGCGCATATAAATCTCCTGTGTTCCCATACAGTGCCATGAAATGCTGCATATGAGACGTAAAAAGTAATATTTAGCGTTAATTTTCTTGAGAATAACATGATAAATTAAATTACAAAACATTAACACGAATTACAAGATAAGTGTAAAAACATAAGGATGCGGTGCCGGTGGCAGTCAAATGTCAGGTGACAGACTAATAGCCACGTCGTAACTGACAGCTAGATCAACAGGAAGGATTTCCCATTCGGGTCACTTCTCCTGTGAGTTTCTTCAGCATTTCTTAATCTCTTACTCCCCCATGGTCAGGGTTTACCTGCTTTCTACTCCTAAAGGCTCTTTGGTAAAATTGCCATTAGTTTTTTAAACAGATCTGACAGCTGAAATGGAGTCTTTGGAAATAAGAATAATGCACATAATTTTAACCGCACAATCTCCATACAACACTAATAACCACCATAACGTAAATTACATATAGACACAATGCACAATAGCGCAGATGACGTTGTCATATTAGGAATCCCATTTTTTATATTTTTTACATAAAGTGTTTTCAAATCAAGTGAAACTTTTTTGTCTAACACACCTGCATTCATACGCTTCTACACATTAAAATTACGTGTATGAGCACAGCATCTCAATGAAAGCTGAATTAACTTCAGACGTGATGCTTAGATTACAAATACATATATAGGTTTCAGGTAAATAACACGGATATAGTGCTTAAGATAAGAACGATACTATGTAGGAACCAGTGTTTTAAGAAGATGAGAAATGATAACGGTTCTGAAAACATAAAGCCATAATTATTGCAATTTGGAATTTTATGACAACTCTTTTATTAAATTTTCCTTTCAGTGTTTTTAGAGGTGCTACTAAATATAATAAAATCCTTGTGAGGTTACATATACAGACTTGTGGATGTGGGTAACATTAGCATAAAGGAAGATGAAAAGTGATCGTCGAAGTGCATAAGGGAGCACATTAAAGAAGAGATCGTGCGGTTTTGTGGCATATGGAAGGTGTTACATTTCGACAAGCCTTCCTTTCAATTGATTGTCTATATCATCCAAAGGCGATTTTTTTCACACGAACTTGACGCATAAATTTATTATTTAGTTATCTCTATTTTATTCACCTTTCCTATAGATGAATCAGATCAGTACGTGTATATGTATTTGTTTTTACTATACCCGCAGTTTCCTAATTGGTGTTATTATGTATATAATGCTTGTACAGCTTCTGGTATGATTAAGTGTATGAAGTGTCTTCCTTCTGCAACGCTAGTTTCTTATTACTTCTATGCACGTAATTAATACAGAGGGTTTCCCCTCTGTGAAATTAAGCATCCAAAAAATTTCTTTTAATTTTCTATTCCATCTTCTAATCAAGTAAGTTCAGAGCAAGTATGATCAAGTAACCAGAGAGCAGTATAGAATAGTTTTTTTTCAGTGCAGCAAATGCTTTTCTATTCAATCATTTAAGGTAAATAATCATAAGGATTATATGTTGTTGGTTACATTTTATATAGTAGTGCAGGATATTACATTACACTGCATTTCATGAAATGATTTCACTTTGATTTGTTATGCATACACTATAGTGTTATTAATCACGACGACTTCCAATTTACAACATTGTTATTTACATGGCGGATATGGCAGTAGAGTCTTTCCTACAACGTGAAAAACATGGGATGTACTTACTAAACAATGACGTGCATACACTAAGTTTATTATCTCTAAAAGTCTAATAAGTGTTTCTACCGAAAGTGAAGAATTTCAGAATTTATGCGAGGAACTGACAATGAATTCTTGTTCTGATTGTAGTCGAGATCGTATATTGTAAATCACGACAACGATCAGCATAGCGAGTTGAGAGTCGAGACTTTTCTTATGGTCACATATATGAGATGTGTGACTGCAGGTTATAACATTCTAATGGCTACTGTGATATGTACTCTCGAGTTGTACAAGGTGATCCAAATACTGATGTACTATTAACTATTATGTATGTGCGTAATTACATATCTTATGGTCCAACTTACGGCTCAACAGAAGATCAATAATTATGATTTTGGTTCGATTGTGATTAGAAGCGCTTATACAGGGAAATTACATGCATTAACACGGAATTCCGCTCATTCTATACAGCATGAGTCAAGTCAAGATTTCCTTTTCTACAGTGATATTGTTTGTCCACCTCTTCCTTAATGTTCTCACATTATGCTCGCTGCAGATTTTTGGGTTTTCCTCATTCTCATAATATTTCAAGTGAGGCATTACTATATACTAAACGCATTGCATCAAACAGCATTCCCACTCATCTACAAGCGGTCATTTGGGCTTGAGTTTCTTGTAGCAAGTCCAAATGTGCATGTATGTAGTGACAACAGGTAGGTAGTCACAGGTGAACAGATTGATTAATGCCACTGCACAGAAACCATGACGTGTTTTATGATACTTTGCTATGTTATCCTAATCATTATGAGACTTACTATTTCAAACGTTACGAGATCTGTCATGTTTAGTGTTACAAAAGTTCTGGGAATCTTGAATGTGGTACATTTTATATTATCGTAACAAAATCTTAGTTAAGGTTGCAAAATCTTTAATTTCGATTTCATTTCGGTCATAATCTCCGAGTCTGCTTCGCCCTATTTGTTACGAGAGTTTCCATTTCAAAGGTTCTATAATACTTACTAAAATGCGCCTTCTTATTCTTTCTGCATTATAAATCTTATAATTTGTTTCACAAATAATCTCTCACATAATATAGTTGATCCCACAATTAATACAACAAGGTTGATCTTATAATTAATAATCCAACTCATCTCACAATCAGTATTTTATGAGAACATGTTCTCATAATTAATAAATTTAATAATTCCATTTAATTGTATGTAATAAATGCATTTCATAACTATTAATGATGATTCATTTAATGCCTGCAATAATTAGTGATCTCACAATTAATAAATAGAGTAAATCCCTTAATAGTCTCATACATGTGATCCCAACAAGTCACATATATGAGACTTGTTGGGATATATACACATTATTGATATCACATACTTAACATACTTAATTCAGACGTGTATTATTAGAATGAAAAAGAAATCCCGAAACAGGGAATTCTTTTGTAACTCGGTATACTTATTGTGGCGTTCTTTAGTGCGTTAAAGTGCGTTACGCAATTTGATCATTATGTAGGTAAGCTCTTCATTAGTCTGGGTCTGGGAAATTATCTTGGATACGTCAACCAGATTGACAGGTTTCATTTTTGGCTATTCTGTTTCTTGGAAATCTGAGCATGAAAGTAATTATTATTATTATTATTTTCAAGTACAAAACAGTTGACAGATGTATATGATCAGTTGCAACAACACTTACAAGTTTTATTCGAAATAAAAACGTCTGCATTGCTTTCACCACCAACCACTACATTACATGTTGTGTATCTCATCCTCAGCTATAGATGAAAACAGGTATGTGTTGTAAAGAGCTGCAATATGAGTTTTTTTTAAAAGAATAGTGCTATTCGATACTTCAGAATTCCATTAAATGAATCATTCACGCTAAAATAAATCCCATACTCCAACAATAACAAGACGAAAACAGTTTTATAGTTAGTAACAAACAAACCATTCAAGATTTTAAACAAGCTTTGTGGTTTGTAGTGTATTTACTATACATGACACTCAATGACTAGTCGGTCATCTGCGTCAAGATTTATTTAGGATGATGTATATACATACTATAGCTATATATAAATTATTTTAATATAAATTAAAAATTAAAAAATCATCGCTCAAAACTTTTGATTTAAAGGTCATGAATTAGGCCATCATATTTTTAACACTTCAATGCATAATATACCCATTAAACTTTTATTAAGAAACTCAAATTCTTTCATCATCAAAATCAGTTAAAACTAGCATGTTGACATAAAACAAACATTTGCTGAAACGTTCAAATATTGAATTTACATGACATGGAACCACAAAAACAAAGTTATTTTGTCTGTATATAGTTTGTATTAACTATCAACATCATCATAACTTAACATAAAAACAAATTTAAATTGAATATTAAAATACTTATTGAAAGGCTTTATTGATAAACGAAGTAATTTAGACCTTTAATTGATTAATTGAAAATATGTACAAAACGACTTTTAGCGTGAAAAAGGAAAGCCACTTTAGACCACGACGCTTCAAGTTGTGTCGCACAGATGACGCTGCGTGCATTGTTTTAATTTCTCTCTTAGATTGACTGAAAATATTGTGATTTTGAAAATTCAAGCTTCAATTACACCGGAGGCAGTACAAGTTAATAAAGATTTTTCAAAGAATCAGTAAAGTAAATTCTTTAAACCAGTTAAATGTATGTATTTTATTACATTTACAAATTATCAGGTTCATTTATTCGCTAACAAGTAATCCAAATACCACAATTTTAATAACCTCTTCACAATGCAATCATGATACGGATCTGACGATCTGAAAGCTCCTTTGGTTTCCTACTTGGCAGATTCCCTTCATGCTGCAATATTGGACAATTAAAATTCAGCATTTGGTGGCATCTGCACCGGTCATTCCCTTTAATTAATCTTCATTAAACCATATAATAGAGACGTTGGAAGAATACGAAAACACTCTGGAATCGTCTTACTTTCCTGTATTGCACATTTTATAATTATTTATGTGTATTAGTGTGTTAGTAACTGTGTGTTTAAGTGGGACGCTAATTTAATAATTAATACAAGCGTGCCGATCAAGGTATCTACATATCAATTGTGTTCATGGCAAACTTTTTGAAATGCACGGAGAACAGTGCAAACTCCTTTTAGCATGCATAAGTAAACTACCATATAATGTTTTCCATGAGCATCTTA
The DNA here is from genome assembly GCA_034696945.1 of Lipothrix lubbocki. Classification (NCBI taxonomy): domain Eukaryota; kingdom Metazoa; phylum Arthropoda; class Collembola; order Symphypleona; family Sminthuridae; genus Lipothrix; species Lipothrix lubbocki. Next base: position 72,879 of record JAQGAK010000107.1, read on the forward strand.
ACTGGATCAACTCTTTCTCAAGCTTTTAGAATGGGCAAAATCAATATCTGCAGTCATCACGCTAAAGTTCCAATTAAAAATAACCTATTAGAAACTTCTCTGTCACTTTGAATTCAGCATATTGCTCCCATCAATTTATTCAGCTTTTGCTCAATTTTCTCTTGCGTCAGTTTGTCAACCAGCATGTTCAATGTTCAAGACACATGCTTAATTTACCATTTGACTACAAATCTAACGCTTCAGACATGCCGGCATGACAACTTTAATGTTGCTCATTCATATATTCTACCATAACCAATATACTTGCATAAATTATTAATGTAGAAGCCGGTATAGATGTAGGTCGAAACTCCGTCAATATCCATGGCCTGGACAAATGCAAATAAATAGGTAAAAGAGGACAATCATGTGCACTCGACGTAAGGTAAGTACCTATAAGTATAGAATGTATCTAAGTCCATGCTGCAAACATAAAACCTTTTGATTGATTAACATTACCGCGGATAATGTTACAATGTACTCAGGATTTGTCTTATGTACTGGCCCCTTTATTGATTAACGCCAACACAGTTAAGTACGGGAATCAATCAATAAAGTCTGTAATTACAACTAAAACCATTCTATGCACACTCCACTTGAACTTATGCAATAAGATCGTCATTCACATTCAATCCATTCATTTGCTCTCATTATGCGAAGTCGTCATTTGCAAAGAGTTAACATACAAAAAGAAGTTCGTCCAGCAAAACCATCAGCCCACTCATCATCACAAGTAATTCGAAAAAGCTGCGGACGAGCGTGTAATAATAATATGTTCTCTGCGGACGAGTCGAATTCGGTTGGTATAATGCTTCACTAATGATAACCTGCACTTTGCAACAAGACTCTTGACTTGACGAGCTGATAAATTCAGCTTAACTTGGCTTTCTGTGGTATAGTAATACAGAGTTCAGTGTATGTATGTATATGTAGCCCCTGGATAGTCAATCATTGTTATTAAGGCACTGATTAATGTGTACTAGCTTCTATACAGGTTGATTGAGGTACACTCCTGCAGTCATTGAAGTACATAGTTAGATAATGGCTGCACTTGCTTCATAGATGCCGACAATAATAAAAACAAGTCTCTAATTATTCACAGTTAATTATGCACATCCGAAATGCAGGGCGTAAATGTGTAAAGTATAATTAAAGAAACTAGAACCAAGCAGCAATTTTCATTCAATGTAATAGTAGACCGCATTACTTATATAGCATAATTTAACAAGTTATAGTTATGGCAATGATACACATCGGACGTGTGAGAGATGCATTATTCTTTGATGGCGGAAATGAAGGGGAGAACAAGAGAAGTAAATTAATTATAATAGAGAAAATAATACTTTTTATTTGAAATATAAAAATGAAAATGAGAGTTTGGCTTTATAATGACAAGAATACATGAGAGCGAGTGTCAGCTGAAGCTCTCAAACCGGTCGATACCTGATTGACAAGCTCAAATCTGATCACAAGATAATAAAGACTAAAGCGTATTTGCACTAGAAATCACTTTGCAAGTTTCATTTTACAAAGTTATTTAGTATTTTCCATAGCTGGCAACAGCAGGGGAGGCGTAAGCTCCGATAGCATGGACTTGAGGTTGGAAGCTCAGGGCAGATGGGATGGCAGCGGCATAAGCTGGTTGCACGGAGTAAAGTCCTCCAGCAGCGTAGGAAGCGACGGCTGGGGCATAAGCGGCTTGGAGGCCAACGGCATGACCAGCATAAGCTGGGGCAGCGTAAGCTGGGGCAGCATAAGAAGCGATAGCTGGGGCGGCAGCGGCATAGGTGGCAACTGGAGCGACAGCCTTAGCAGCGACAGCGATTCCGGTTTGATGAGCTGGTCCGGCATAGGTGACTGGGCCGTTAAGTCCAACGGTTGGGTTGACGTATTGAGTGTATTGGGTGTTGTATTGAACTGGAACAACTTGAGGAGCGCCTTGAGCAGACTGAGTGTAGCCTGGAAATTCGCAAATTTTTAATTAAATTTTGGATTAGTAAATTAAAATGAATCTTAATTTAATAATATTTAACAATGTTAAAAATATTCTGTATTATTGGAGATGTGGTGACGAAGGAAACGAGATGATATTTATTGCAATTCTTAAATTCAATAAATTAATTGCAATCGACAGCAATGCTTGTTGGGATGTAATACCTTGAACGTAACCAACAGAGACAGCTGGTTCGGAGTGGTGACGGTGAGTGGTGGTCTTGGTGACAACAGGGGTGATAGTCTTGGTCACTCCGACGGTTTCAACGTTGCGGATGGCAGCAGCTTGGATGGCTTGGCTGTATTGTTGAGGAGCAGAAGCGACCGCTGGAGCGGCATGGACAGCTGGGGCGCCATAAGCTGGGGCGGCAACGGCCACGGACTGCTGGGCAATGCCTTGGTTGACGACTCCAGCGTAGGCAGAAGCTATGTAAAATTGAAAACACGATATTTGATTTAATAATGTGGATAAATCTTTCACTATAAGTTAGCACAAGTGTTGAAAATTTGGATGTAAAAATCAGAATAAAAATCGGATGTAAAAATCAGAATAAAAATCGGATGTAAAAATTAGGATTTAAGAATAAGAGTAGGATATAAGATTAGGAGGTAGAAGTCGGAGATAAAATTCGAATTACCGAAGAGAGCAAAGAAGACGATGAATTTCATTTTGAAGAAGTTTTTGAAGGGATTGAATGCACAATAAAGTGACTAATGACTTATTTGACTGAGTGAAGCCTGAGGATTGAATGACTTGGGTCGGACTGATGTGGACTTATATACCCAAGATGCAATGGTATTCTTACCTGTAGGTTTTTAAATTAAAAATTAATTATTTTTTCACGAATTATCACTGCACAATGCTTTTTATTTGATCTGCACCCGTTGCCTGCAAGTCAAATCAAGTTACTTCACTTGCATATGTCAAAATTCTCGTACCCAATAAACGTCCATTGTTTACTATAAGGGAGATCTGCTCCAAATTTTAACAACCTCCTCATTTCTCATTGTGTGCATATTGCATTACTACTATTTCGCTAACTGGATTATTACTTCATTATTTCGTATATAAGAGGACCTTAACGCCTGACAAGGTTTGCATACATTATATACGATCTACATTACTTGGTCAATAGATCCCCAATATTTCCTGGTGGTTTACTGCTGCTACTGCCTATCTCCGTACACTTACAAATATATAACGCTCCTATAAAAATGCACTGCTTCGCTAATAAGTCGTATACATTTAAATATTATGTTCATACAATTGATGTATATAAAAAAGTTAATGCATGTTCATAAAAAGATATATGATTGTTCCTGCAATAAGTGCTTTACCCTCTGCATCCCTGCACACCTTCCTGTACCAGATTGACGTGATTAAGGGAATATTGTTTTGCCGATGCTTGTTTATGGCATTTACTGATGAAGTTACATGTTAACTACTTAAAGTTACAGTCATGTACTTTTAAAGTTACACTCATGTACTTGCAATACATACTGTAGCAGTAATCATTTGAAAGTTGTCTCGACGACAATTTTCCATATGTACTTTTCATTAAGCAAAGATCTATACTGTATGCACAGTTTGTTAACTCCAATGATTTAGTATATAGCAAATTCTCTTTATTGACCACTACGTCAGTTTGTGCAGATTTGCAGATCCAATCTTTAGTATGCACACGTTAAATCTTTTGTATGGAAACACAAATTTTCTAGTATGCACAAACCAAATCTTCAATATGCACAAATCAAATCTTCTATGCACAAACCAAATCTGTATGTATGTACATACAGATAAATGTTTAGTTTTGGACGGCCAAATCTTGGGCATCGGAATGAAAAACTTGAATATAAGTAGGCACAGTCTAAGATTTCAGTATTTATGTAAAGACAACTATAATTATTGTGTGTGAGCTACATAAGTTCATTATGTTCATTAATGCATGGCGTTTATATCATAACCATCTTTGTTAAAAGGAACGGCATCGTGTCAAATTGTGTCATGATTCATGATATGTGATGAGTTCTTTTACTAAAGACGTTTGTTTTCGTAATCGGCGCCTCCCAGCATAATGTCAGGCAATATCTTTCTGTCCGAACTTCCTATTCATTTGTGTATTTCACAAATTCTCATTGCATTTCTACGTAAGCCCCTCAATTTTAAGTAGATTGTACAATTCATCAGCTTCGCATTCTACCCTCGTTTACAATTTGATGATGTGGTAATTGCAATTTAGTATTTAGGACCTTCCTCCTACAACCTTTTAAGCACTTGTAACCCATGTAATGTCTAACGTTTACAATCCTTTTAGTTGAATTACTTTTAAAACATAAAATGGTGGAGCACAGTGATACTGTGATCCTTAACGATCCACTTGAACAGCTCCCTCTTAATCTCATAAATTCAACAGACAAGCTTTAATGGAGCTAACAGAACAGTCCTTATTGATTTTCCATTATTATTTACATTTCTTCATTTCGTATTGATTTGGTGTAATTTGCTTCGTTTTCCTTTGGTTACAACCTTCGATATTATTGTTATTATTGTTTGTTCTCGCACAGAACCAGCTGGAATAATCATCAGCAGGCAGAACCAGACCTAATCAAACAACAAATATTATTATTGCTATATTGTTTCACGTTCAGAGGGAGTTAGCTCAAGACGTCTCGCTCCGCATGTGATTAGATACTAGTTAGGAAAATACTTCAGGTGCAAGCAGCAGACAGTGAGACGGAATACACAGTAGCAATAAAATATCTAAATGTACATAGCAATTAGCCACACGCACATCCTCCCAAGGAATCCTGACATGCGGAAATCTAATGAAACGAGACGCAGCGAGCATTGTAAGTGAGTACATTTATTGAATTTTTGTTTATGAGCCCGATCATACTATATTCTGTATGCCTGAGTATACGTGCATTGTTAACTTGTTATATTAAACTTAATTACACGTTGTTCTCACAGTTCCGCAGAATAAAATACAATCTGCCGATAGTTTCTTCTGGTTGAATAGAAACGAATTCCCAAAAGGATTTTGGAAAATCCATCTGCAGAAAATCTCCTGCTAAACGATATTCTGTGCATGACAGAAGTAATGCAAGAGACGGCTAGTGTGGTTACCTACATTGCCTGGTCGGCTGGCCATCCTTATCCGGGAAGCCCAGCAGTATACATATGCCTGAGTGTGGATAAGGAAGACGAATAGACGAAGATACAGGGAGACGAAGACGGGAAAACCCGAAAGCTCAAAGCTCCATTGAACCAGAACTGGCGTTTTCAACAAGCTTGTAAGATGCTCTACATACGCAAGAAAAGCAGAACTCACCGCAGAAAACGATGCCATGGGATAACGTGCGACGGAGGAAGGATATGCCATGGGATAACGTATGATGGAGGGAAGATGCCATGGGAAGATGCGGAGAAGGGAAATACCAAAGGATGTTAGACGGGATGAAAGATACCTTGGGAAGATGTGGAGACGGAAAGATTCTATAAAGAAGATCTATTCCAAAGATGCTATGCTGAAGAGGCTATGAAGAAATCGCTATATTTAAGATCCTATATGAAGATGCTGTATATGTACAACAGGCGGGTGAGTAAAGATGTAATGTAGAACATGCGAGCAAGTACTGATGCAATACAAACTTTAGAAGGAGAGATGACATAAGAAAATGCGAAGAAGGAAAGATATGGGGAGAAGATGCGAGTATAGAAACAGATAGGATGAGTCTATGAGACGAAGACAAGAATGAACATGAAACGCAGAAAACGAAGCGATATGAGTACGAGACGAAGAAAAGAAACCTCGGGAGTATGAAACGAAGAGTAAGAGAAACCTCATGAGTATGAAACTAAGAAGAGAAACTATAGGAGTAGAGAAAAGGCCATGAAATACATGATGGGAAGATGGGAACACAAGAGAAAGACAGGATTATAAACGACCATGGAAAAACAGGGACCGGAAGAATCCTAGCGGTTATATTATTATCCCCGTCTGTTGAAGTACGCTGTCTGAAGAGCCATCCTAAAGCAAAGTTATACAACGGCAATAACACATTTCCACACATTCACTAAGAAGTAAGAACAGAAAAACTACACACTCAAGAACTTATGCAAGGCAATTCCAATGCACAGACCTTTACTTTCCTTGGCTGAAACTCCTCTCTTCCCTTGAAGGTTATGATATTGTGTAGAAGTTATAAAATGGAAAGATCAAGTCATGACCATGCAGGGAACTCCAGTATTCATTCTCTTCATTTAAGTTACAACTAAAGGGAGAAGTATATACGCTCATATACTTCTCTTTCTTTTTATTTCATTCATTTTAATTCTCAAACTTTTTCCCCAGGATGATACAACTTTTTGCAAAAATCAAGATTAAGTTGCTCTTCTTTGCGTTCACTAACAACCTACATTGACATTTCGTAAGCCCAATCTCTGGTATACTTAAATAGAATTCCTTAGCATTATTACTTCATTTCTACAATATTATTCTTGTTTTTTACAGCATCATCCCTCCTTTTCCAAACTGTCTGCCGTCCAGACCGTGGACCGGGCGATGTAAGTTCTAGTTGCTAAAAATACATTTTTACGGTTGTCATGCTGTGCTATAGTACGGAGCGAGGGAATTTACACTTCTTGCCATATTTCAACGCTTGCTTTTATGGACGAGTCATATGTACGTGAAAATGTTCTACTCAATCGGCATTTATTGTCTTATTTCCCCTCCAAACTTTAGCACAATGCCATACTAAAGGTTGCTTTCCGTGTCGCACAAGGAAGACGAGACATGGAAAGTGCTGAATATGTCTGGAAAATTGATCCTGGATAGAAAGCAGTGCTCTATAAGGAAGGCATTGTGCAAGGTTCCGCTTTCCAGTCTCTCAGCACAGAAGACGGGAAAACACATACACACAGAGAAAGCGTGTGTATTTTAAGAGTGCGAAAGAGAATCCTGACATTTATTATTTATAGGACGTCGGGTCGGGTGGATATTTTCAAAAAGCCAGATGCAAACAGTTAAAAAGTTCGAGTGTCATGAATTTCCGACTTTTCTTATTATTCTTGAATGAATCGTGAAGCAAGACAGGAAGATGGAAGGGCAGATAGAGCCAACCTGGGATGATAAAGACAAAACAGTGGAGATAAAGACAGAGAAAGACAAGAAGAAATAGAAAATAGAAGAGCAAAATAAAGAAGAGAAATACAAAAAACGATGCTGAAACATTGAAGGGAAATGCAAAAAACGATTATAAAACATGTAAGATATGATACAACGTTTCCTTTTAAATGGAGCCAAAGTATATGAAAATGAAAAAGAAAGCTTCGTTATTACGTAGGAAAGAAATACAGGGAAAAGGAAGATAAAGCAGAAATGGAGTAGATAAGTTCATGGAAAAGAGTAGACATACATAGAGTTAAGAAGGAAAGAGATGGTGAAGACAGAAAGCAGTGGAATTGCTAGAGGAAAATTAAAAGGAGCAAAATTTGAAAAAGTGCAAAAGAGATTCATATAAAATAATAGGAAATAATTTAATTTTATGAAATTGCTCGGAACAAAAAAGAGAGTTATGCTGCACTTTCTTCTCTGACTTTACGACCATTAATAATTCACAGACAGGCAGACAGACACTGTAAAAAGATGATGATGACGACGACGACAGCGAAGCGGAAAAAGTTGTGAAGCATGTGGCACCGCCGGCAGCAGCCGATGCGATGGGACGCCGGTCGCCGGTACCGGCCTCAGCCTTTAATAGACACCGTCAGTGTGTCTATACATATTAAGTTAATAGTGCAGTAGTCATTCCGCACCTCACTCCACACTCCAGTCCTCATAATATACGTATCCTCATAATATGTACATATGCATCTTTTGCATTTTCAACCTACCTGAACAAGAACCTGAAAATAAAGAATCTGCACTAAAACTTTCCCATTCCCACTGCTACGGTTCACTATATTTGAATTAACCACACCGTCGTCCTCATTTCGGGAGTTTGCAGCCACAACTTCAAGGAATTCCTCACGTTCTAGTCAAATTCCTCCAAGCTCATCAGTTTCCTCCAATATTGAGCTCTCCCGGAGGCTCCATTTCAATCATTTTAATTAAAGTACCTGACGATACACAACTGGGCGATTAAATTGCCATTCAGACTATAGTGATTACATGTGAACGGCTATAAACCAGCTAAGATTTTTCCATCATGGAAATACACGGGGCTTGAGCAGCCCCTTGTCATGAACAAATAGAGTACTTATGTATATTATTATTATCCAAATTACAAGCTTATGGTGGGTCGTTGTTAAAAATTCTAGTCGAATTACTTTGCATCAAGAGACAAAAATTCAATACTTTCTCACGAATCTACATGTTGAGAATACTGTCTAATAATGTCTCGACTGTAATTTTTAAATTCTGGAACATTCGAAAAGGTGCATGTACTCTTGGAGTGTGCACATATGTACAGACTTGTTTTACATGCAAGAATTACCAGGCTACCTACATGCATTTGCAGGCAAATGGACCCAGAATGACAAAATCAATGATAATCGCCAATAGTTTGCAATAGGGATGTCACGCAAATTAAATAATTTAATATATGGATCCACAACACATGTATGAAATGAACAATGAATTTTTCATTCGCTGTAGCTTTGCAAGTGTGGTAATGCATGTGATTTTGCACGGGATTTACTGTCTTAAAGTAGCACACTTTTAGATGTATGTAATTTACCGCTGCTAACAATAAGTATTGGTTTAGGGGCTTCAGTTAACTTCACAAAATGCAGAAAGCATATATTTATCAGTTTGCATTTGCCAGAATGATGTACTAGTACAATATCATTTTGTATTGGTCGTATTATTGTAGAAGCATAAGTATGCTCGTGAAGTATGTCAATCGGAAATCATAATATGATTTCCGATTGGCTTCATGTTCCTTATTGCAAGAAACATTTATATTGCATGAGGTTTATCTTTGCAAAAAGGCATATGATTTTGCATTATTATTTCAATGAGCAAATGATTTTGCATTGATTATTGGACAATACATGAGATTATGCATTGGTTTCAGTAATAAAATGAGAACATAATATAATGTTACATAAGCTTTACTTTAGCAACAAAATAGCAGTGGTAAATATATGTAATTTTCTTTGGATTGGCATAAAAGTATTTATCATACATACTTACAAGGTGTTCGGATTGTTGCTGCTGTAAAGTTTAAATAAAATAAGCGGCTTAGAATGTTCCCAGCAGTATATGTAGATATATGGTTTAACGTTGGACGTGTTGGTATGAGAAAAATGGTCATTAGAAAATAGATATTATAGAATTAAATTTGAATAAGGAGTATCGATTGAGTCGGGCAATACCCGGAAGATGGGCATTGAAGTGAGGTTGAATAGGGAAAAGAATCCAAGGCTAAGCCGCCACACAATACATAAAAGTGGCATGTACAGATGGTTGATTCGCACTGAGTGCGAATGATTCAATGATAATTGCATATGCGTTGCAGTTGGATGCAGGTGTACAAAGACAAGGATTGTCAACTTATCCCGCCATTGAAAGTGAGTCGTTGCCAGTGTGTCGAGTACTTTTCACACAATATATCCACGTTCTACACAAAGTCTGGCAGTAAATCAAATAAAAAGTGCATACTCGCTCTTCAGTGTGTGTATGTGGTGCAGAGTTGCAAAATGATCATTGATTGTTATGCAGGCTGAAGGAAAACACCTGAGAGAACAGACAACTTTTTTTATTCTCGTTCCTTTCCCTTTTATTCTTCTTCTCTGTCTTATATTATATGCATATATATGTATATGTAAGGGAAAAAAAACTTGATGCTGAATCGGAAACTCGTTATGTATTTTATTGTGAAACATTGTATAGCTACATATATGTACGTGAGTTACATTATTATTATGCACTGTGGGCGAAACTTGAAAGTTCACTGCTCACTTTTTGAGGCTTAATATCCTTATAACGTTTTTTTTTTGAAAATTATCCTTACAACTTGCTCAACCCCTTCTTCCTTTCAACTGTCGTCCAGCTTTTCCCATTATTCCCGCAGGTTTTCTTAAGATGAAGCAGGTATAAATGAAATACACTTAGAACGACGCTTATCAGCATAAGGCGTCTTTTCTTTTCGCATCGTCTTTCGTTCCAGACTTGGTAATGAATTACACCATCTGCTTCCATGCACAAGTACATTTTGCACAAAGATGCACTGCATCGCTCTGCCCCCCTTGCATGCACTACCAGGGATGCATTAAACTTGTTATGCATTTATAAGGAAATACAAAACCATTAGCCTCAACGTCTCTATATGAACAATCAGACATCGGGCTGCGAAAATGTAACTTTACACTTGCCAGAAAATTACATTTAAGCACAATGCGCTTCCACATTAAAGACACTTCGTTTACATAAGGACAGCTATAAATGCTAATGTTACATAGAAATGACTTCGTCCACGAGTACAATCTTATTATACAGCATCACTATTTTACATTCGCGCATCCATGAAAGTTTTGGCACTGCATATTGCAATGCATCAGAAATGCACAAACACAATGTATTTGCACTGGTGGCATTCAAAATCTTTGTTTCTTTGGCGAAAAAGATATTCCTGGAGGAGGAGAGACATGCAGACTTTTGAAATCGATGACTCCCCACAACACTTGCTATGTATCAGATACTATCATCAACATTTTTACAGTTCACATATCTAACCCTTCAACTTCTAGCAAATAGTTGGGCTCAGCAAATGCATTCATCATTTATGATGGGTCTGGAAACCACGTTTGACAGATATGTATTTAACTACTTGGCGATTTCATCTAACATGCATCAATAAGGGTAATGATTTCTATGTACCAAACCAAATTACATATGTATTAGCAAGCATTTATCAAACACTTTTAGCTATAGGTATATCTACAACAAAACGATATATTTAACATACGATGAACAATGCATTCCCATACGACAGACGATACCTTTATAAACGGCAAAAGATACATTTACGTGCACCAAGGGATACGTTTACATATACCAGGCGATACATTTACATTCGTCAAACAATACTTACATCGAGCGTAAAAAATTTAAAAGAGTTAAACAGAGCGTCGACATTAGAATTATGAGACATGAGAATCATACACGAAACAATACAACGAACATCGACATTTGCATATATGTACTTACATTTACCATGTTAAGTACATATATTTGTGAGGTTAACTATGCATTTGCTATGTTACCACTGCGACATGAATTCACCGACTGGATTTTCAGTCTGCACGTTACATAAAACAATGGTTGTGTGTCAAAAAGTTCAATGTATCTATAGTTAAGTATGTAAAAATATAATTACATAACTACACTTGCTGCGAATTCATAGAAAACAGCTTATCTGATACCGCAGAAACCTCATCTCCATCAATTAGACTCCAAGCCAAGTGTAAAGCTGCAGTGTCAAATATTGCAGTAGCAACGATTATACGTAAGTGCATAACTGACAAAGATTACTAATTATATATAGCACAAGAAGTAGCGCCAATTAAGATTGTATGCACGTATAGCGTAAGAAGTACCTCAAACTAAAAAATTTATAAAGCTATATATGAGGTATCAAGGTATCTCATATTACGAATAAATGGCATAAGCAATATCACAAATTAGGTATATATAGTGTAAGTAATACCTCAAATTAAGGTTGTATAAGAAATATCGAAATTCGTAAATACATACAAGAAACATTAGTAAAAAAATACACAGTGAGAAATCAACATGGAATGATGATAACTGATGCTAATAGATGCAGAGACTAGCCAATGTGGCTAAGAGGTTTGAGAGTTGAGAACGGACAAGGACTTAAGATGTGAGAAGGCAAATAAAAGCAGACGACGGGACTGATGAAGGTGAAGTTGCAGCTTGCATTTGCAGCCTTACTTACATACAAAGACAAGGAATGCAAGTCCATCGACTGATTATACAGCAAAATGAAGTTGCAATTGCAAAGTTTTCTCTGATAATGGTAGAGCATTATTACCGTCACGAGCAGAGAACCAGAGAACCATAGCTAACAGAATTTTTACCCTACAGATATTCCCATCCGACCGAACATGTTTGTAACATTGTATGTAGTGTATTTATAGTATGTGTATCTATATGAAATGCTTTCCCATGCATACCGGATGCCCTCATATGTATTACAGTCTCCCATGTATAAGACACATGTATATACATACTCTCAAGCTCAAGCTACCATTTACATACTCCCTTGCAAAAAATATTATTACATAGATGTACATAATCCATTGTATAAGATACCCATTTGCCATTTATATACACTCCCATCCCATGTAACTACAGTTTGTACTTAGTTTTATACAGAAGATATTGCATCTATTGATAGACATGATAAGGATGTACAAGAAGAAACGAAGAGTCAAGTGGTAGGCTGTAACAGTACATAATTATTACTAACTTGACTTGACTCTATGCGAACCGCTCATCAGTTTTATTGTTCGTAATATGCATCATACAATGATCATATACACAATGTATAAAATAGCTGTTATATGCATATAAAGCAAAAGTGCCATGGAAAATGTATAATAATATTTTTTATAGAAATAAAGGCAGTGTAATATATGCATGACTAGGCTATGGAAACTACATAAGAAGACTTGAATTGTAAAACTGAGATGCAATTAGATGTAGTGCAGTGGGAATGCAATGCAAAAGTGCAGTATGTAACGCGTGAGAGCTGCTGACAATGACTAAGTCACGCTGTGTACTTCTCATCTTCATCTGCTGCATTCCAGAATTTTTTTATTTGCTCATACACAACCATACAAAACTCATTTGAGGCACCACAACCATGCAAACCAAAAGACCGAGCATATACATACATTTGCAATGCTATCCTGCAGAATCCTTTGCAAAATGATTTAAACTTAATAGCTAAACGGCTCTGCAACCCTAAACCTTGTCCTATCTCGCAATTTTACATTGTATAAAATAATTATTTGACAAGCCTACACATATACGCTGTTTCTAAATAAGAAACTTTTATGAAGTCCAATATAGACAGCCATACTGCCATGGTCGTATTCTAAACCCATGCCATGGAACTTTTAATCAAGTTAGTCATAAGATATCATTGCTCATTATGTACGTACACGGACGATCAATTCTACATTGACACAGGTCTCATTGTTACGCCTATGTGGGGAACATTCGCGCGATTTCTGCAGCTTCCTTCTACTCGTCATTGTCTGTTTCACTGATTAAAAACTCCGCCACTTGCATTGTTGTTTGTATAGCATGTACATATCCATGGATTTAATTCCTCTACACACACTTCTCATGCCTAACCTCCATTGCATTTGCATGAGGTGTTGGCATACATTTATGCAGAATTATCAGTCAAATATTTGCAAACGTTTGCAAAGTGTACGCATCTACAAACTATGTCGATTTTTTGCAGTCGACTTTGATAAAGCAAAAATATTGATAATTTACATTTCTCTTATCTACCAGTTTCATTCAGAATGTGTACTGCGGGATTTGCACCATGAATTCCATCTCTAAATTCTCAATCATTTCATGCTCAACTTCTGGAATCTATTTGTACCTCAAACTCGGAATTCTCATGCACTATGTATCTACACGGACTCAATTCTGGAGGACTCTCTAAACGGAATGCTGGACAATTTGTACTCAACACCTTCATCCTGAAATATACTCTACTGTATACTGATTTCTGACATATTTTGTTTTTTTACTTATTTAATTTTGAAATATTAAGTACTCCACACACTGAATTATACAAGATTTCGTACTCAATACTCTCAGTTATGCAATATTTTGTACTTCACACACCGAATTATACAATATTCTGTACTTCACAATATTGAAGTCGAAAATATTTTATGCTTTATAAACTGAAATAAGCAATATTTCATATTCCGCACGTTTTATTTTGTAATATTTTGTAACTTGAATACCATTTGAACGCTGCATTTCCGGAATATTTTGTAACACAGAGCGCAAAACAGAATTTTACGACCTTTAGATACCTGATTGGAACTACAAATAAAGCATTAATATACAAGGATACTGTAGTTATATCTTACTTAGTAATCAATGATTGGGTTGGAGTAGACCGTACTACTAGTACGATTGAAAATCTCCATGTTATTTGGTTATCAGTGTGTGGACAAGAAAGCTTCCATGCATTAATTATCTTTCATCTCCAATGGTTTGGTTATGTGTAATTCATACGAGTTGTTGATGGGACTGGAATGACCGAATATATTAAAGTGTTTATAAGATTCATAATAAGAGTAATAGTAGTAAATGATGAAATAATGTTGCGTAGACTTGTTGATAGTTTAGAAGCTCCACATCTACAACACATTACATAGGAAATACTCTTCTAGCCTACTAGCCTTAGCCTGTCGTAATCGCATAGACCGTTGTCGTGTTGTGTGTGAGCACGTAACGTATGTATGTATTTTATTTCAATTCCAAGAGTGATACGCAATTCCGAGAAACTGCTATTCTCTACGGATCATTATATCATTTCATTCCCCTTCCTCATGCATACACAAATGTCCTTTTCATTATAATCTATAGTTGTATTTGTTTCCTTCACGACAGAATGACATGAGAAGCCTCTCTCTCATGGGTTTAAAAACCTTAGTATATACCTAAATATTCCTTGCGAGGCTAACTAACTAGCTATATACAGACTCCTTAGTGTAATCTTCAGGTTTTAAATATTTCTTCATGTTCTAGCTTTTAGTTTTGAGTTTAAGATGAGTAAGTTAAAATATTCGTTAATTTTATCCCCATGATTAGCATCTGTAGGACAGAGAGGCTATGGCGTATGCCGGAAAATGACGCATAAACGACGAATCTAAATAAACAAGGATTCTAAATAAACGTCTGTAAGTCTGTATAGTAAAATAGCAATGTAGAAGAGATTCTACAAAAGAATATATGCATTAGATCTCCAGTATATTTAAACTTCAGCATCCCGCAGATTCTATTCTTCCCTTAACATTTTTAGTCCTAACTTCATAGTGCGGAATCTATAAAAGAAACACATATGCTCAGCCCGTATTTTTCTTTCCAAAGACTCTTTTTGCGTTCTCATTTATGTATCATGACATCGACGATAAGTTACTACAAATACCCTCGCGTCACGTTTCCTTTTAGCTTCCTTCATTTTCTATGCTCAAAATTACTTGCGGTCTATTAATGCAGCCCATTGTGTGTGTATGACATATGCTAGCATTCCAAATGCTAAAGGCAAAATCAGTGGATTCGGTTCTCTTGCAAGTACATTGTAGTAGGCAAAAACCTTATAAATACCACTACATGAATGTATAAGTAATGTGTGTAAGTAAATAATAATATAGCAGTCTGTCTACGCAAAATTGCACTCCTATGTTATATCAGTACATTTTCCTCTTGTGTGTTAAGTCTCCATAACGTTATCATATGTTGTGAAGTCTAAGCGTTGTTAATTTCATTTCGAAGCCATGCAAAAAGCAGTGGTTAGGATCCGCGGGCTATATAATTGTCTTGGGTTACATTGCTTCTCTCGTAGGAGCATGAGAAATTGTATTAAATATAAGCGCGTGTGTAATACACGCCTTAAATATAAACAATATATCTTTAAATTTTGTACATGTGTTCGTACAATTTAGTTAAGTGCAGACTATGATATACATCTATTTTATTCCCAGTTTACTCTATAACATGTACACTATATACATAAATTACATTACATATTCGGGTTCTATTATATACATACATTATACAGAACATTTATAATATTATCTTAACATACTAAATAACATGGATCAGCATCTTCTCATATATGAAATAACATGTAAAATAGCTTTCAATATGGAGTAAAATGTAGAATATTCCTCATATAAAAACATGTACAGTATCTTCACATATGTACGAACAACTAAATTACATTATGCATGAGAGCATGACTATGTATGACACACGGGGGACAAAAAAAATTTTTTCCCAATAAGCAGCAAAATATCCGGCTGGATGATATCCTTGTGCGTAGCCAATGAATGCATTCAAGTACAAAAAATTCCTAATGAGAAGTTGCGTTATATAGAAGAAGTAGTCTTATTGTGTTTCTCACACACACGCAGAAGATTGTGAATTGTGTAATAATCACATTTAACCCTCTATGTACGAACGTTCCATCCTGACGCCTAACCATTACATAAAGCTCTCACATGTAAATTTTTACCAAGTCCAGTTTTATTTAATATCCCTAAGGGGTCTATTAAGTTAATTGTACATCATCCTAAGATACCTTATCTGTATTCGCCATGTCAGTATCATGTATCATGGGAGTTGGAACAGTGTAGCTAAAACACAATTTCATAGGTGACACTTCAGATATACGGTTAAAAAGGAGAGAGAGAGAGATGTGTGTATGTGTGTGAGGTGTGTGTGTGTGTATGTGTATCGTGTGTATGTGTGTGAGCTGAGTGTGAGTGTGTGTGTATGTGTGTGTGTGTGTTTGTGTTAGTGCGAAATATATTGCGAATCGCAAAAACTCTGGTACGTATGTATGTACGGAGTTGGTTTGGTAGTTATAATAGGATTTGCAGATGTGTGGATGCTCATTGGGGTAGATGGGAGAGAGTGGCAAAAAATAGCTTGCGAATATAATGCTCCATCCATCCAAACCAAGGGTCTTGTTACTCCGAGAGCTCAGCTCTCTGCACGTAGTCACATTAACATACATATACACAGTCCGGTCCATATGTAGACTCTATAGATAATATAAGTATATCAATATATTATCAAAATAGCAATGATTCTATAGTATGAAATCTACGTATTTGTATATATCATCCAATCTGTACCTATATACTGACTATACTATAAGTCGCATATAATAACTACAACTATTAACATCTATATGTACATTTTTGCACACATATACACATACACTTTAAATGTTATAATCTACGTGCTTTTAATACATGTATATGAAAACTCACATTGGAATATATGTGTGGTTAATATTTGTGTGTGTACAGCTGTATATCACATGCATCTATACTTAATCCCCACATCTACGTAAAAGTACATATCCCCCCGTCCGTACACAACGACTTTTGGGTTATTGCTTTTTATTACACTCCCACCATATGTGTTATCCAGTAGTTTTGGGAATGTTACGAACGATACTAGTTACGTACGTACATTTTACGATACGAACTGTACGAGGGACATTAGGTAAACGTATTTCTGTACACAGCCACAGCCTAAATAATGCTTTTTCCCAACGTAATTTTTTCAGTATCGTCCAATTACATACTTACGGAATACATCAAGAGCACCAAAACTCACTCACTTTTTACTCTCCTCCAGTAATACCAGACAGGAGATTGCATATAAAAGTATACATACATACAGTAAAAATACACGGAGAAGGTAAATAAGAGCAAATAACGTACGTACTCGCATTCAGAAAATTCGCATATCGCATGCTAAAAGGGATGAGAGCAGAGGCACACACATGTTAATACAGCTTGCATAATAGTAAATTGGCAGTGTATAAATACTATAAGGGCACACTATAGGATACTAATACTATATGAGTATCTATTAAAGAGTTGGAATGGAGGGAGAGAAATAGCGACATAGGATTTTATGTATCCTTCGAGAATCGAAAAGCACGTATATGTACCTATAAGTTTTGCAAAAGTTGAGTTCGCAAACTATTGAATGTGCAAAAAATAAATATATCAAGTTATTATAGGGGTAAAAATACTCCATACATATGTACACAACTCCGTACTCACATCAACCACATTTGTAAGCATGTGAGCCCTATACTATAGCAAAGCACACAAGAGAGGATGGCAATGGCAAATGGAAATAGGAATGTGGTACTAAAAGTTTGCAATTTCAGCCTGCGGGATTATATATAACGTATGTATCAATGTATGTATTAATATATAGATATATCGGGTATGTGTTGAAGAGTGTGGTGGTCGTGGTGTGTGTGTGTGTGTAGTGTCAGTACAGTGTAGTAAATATAGGGCTTTACGTACAGAGCTTGGCATTCGCATTCGCAAATCGCGAGTGCTGTTTACGAATAATAATGTATGGCAAAAGTTGGAAGGTTGGAGTGTATAGTGGAAGGTAATATTTGTACAGTTTAGAGTCAGCGTATGTGTGTGGGATATATTGCAGAAAATAGTGAAGCTTATATATGCGAATATACTATTGCAAAAAGCTTATACATACTATAGATGGAATTACATTGCAAAAAGCGTATACTACATACTAGATGGAAATACATTGCAAAAAAAGCGTATGAGAGAAATACATTGCAGAAAGCGTGTAAGAGGAACACATATCAACTACATACGTTGCAAAAAGCGTACGATAGCTATATTGCAGAAATAAGCACATGCGAGGTATACATTGCAGAATAAAGCGTACGATAGCTATATTGCAGAAATAAGCACATGTGAGTGAGGAATACATTTCAGAAAGCGTATACAAGCCATACATTGCAGAAAGCGTATACCAGCTATACATTGCAGACAGCGTATACGAGAGATATATTGCAAAAAAACGAGAGAGCTATATTGCAGAACTAAGTTTGTAGTAGTAGAAGTATTAGTAGTAGTGGTAGTAGTAGAGCTTATACATTGCAGAAAGTAGCTTATATAAAGTACTTAAATAAGTTTGTGTGTATGTAGGTGATAGGATAGTGCGGGGAAGGGAAGCAATAAGCAATAGCAAAAGCACTAGGCAAAAGCAACGCAAAGCAAAGGCAAAAAGCATAAGAGCAAAAAGGAGCAGAGAAACGAAACGAAGCAGAGCACAAGGCCTGTACTCAAGTGAATTGTGTTGTGTGGCATTTGCAAAAGCAAGCAAAAGCGTATTTTCTATATAGGAGATGTATGCGTGCAAGGCTTGAAGGCTGAGGATGACCTTGCCCGGATTTAATACATTATTTTAACGTTGGTATAGTCACTCTCGTTGGTTTCTCCTCTCTAAACTACTGCCGTTCTGCCTGTACTGTACTAAACTTATATACTCCTTTTAATATCCCAGCCTTTTCCATGTTACTCGAGTAAAGTTTAGGACTTATGGGAAGGGAAGGCTTGGCCTATTACTAAAAGTCTATAACGTTTTACGTACTTGTTTTGTCCGTGTAAGAGTTTTTAGTTTAGTAAAGTTGTGTGTGTTTCCATTGCACGACTTATAAAAGTAAAAAGAACGCATGCGGTGCATCCTGCATTGCGTATCGAACGCGTCTAGACATTCTCCTACGAATGAGCTCACGATAAAATTTCAGTCTGGTTTCCACTCGCACCCCTCTTGTCTTACAATCAAATTTTTGAACTACTTTGTACTCCTTCTTCTCTCTGTGTCAAGTCAAGTTATCAATATTTTTTTCTTTTTCAAAAAAAAATTTTTTTCCTCAAAAATTTTTATAGTCACCAGCAGAGTCTATTAATAACAACAACAAGAACCATCAACAACACAAATATTATATTATTACCTTACACATAAAAGCTATTACTACTACTACACTACTACTACTATTACTACAACAAATATACAAGAAGTGCAAGTGTCTTTTTTATTCCCTTATTACTTATATATTATATTATTATTATTTAATCCCCCCCCCTCTGTCTATTTATCCATATTACATGTCTTCTCTTCTTCCCTCACCCTCTCTCACCACCACATAACGTAAATATAAATATATATTTTTTAGACAATATATTTCATGTTATTTACAAATTCTCGCTATATTTACAAAAATCCCCGATAGATTTGCGAATTCTAGTTGCATTTGCGAATTCCCGATATATTTACAAAAATTCCCGATATATTTAAAAAAATTCCCGATATATTTGCAAATTCCTGGTATACTTGCGAATTCCCTGATATATTCGCAAATTCTTGATACATGTACGACTATTCTCGTTATATTTGCAAATCCATGAGATATTTACGTTACATTTACGAATATTGAGTATTCGCGTTGTTACATTTCCGAAATATCCTGATTATATTTACAAATTCAAGTGTTGTTCCTGATGAAAGTAAACTGTGAGCAACTTTAATCCCATAGATTCCCGATTCGCAACTGGTTTGCAAAAAAAAATTGAGCCAAACATTTTTACTACACACTTATTACACTACATACATCTAACTAACTTACTACTACTGCAACAACTTATATTACGACAACAGTGGAATCCTCGTTGGCTCTACGAGGTCACCAGAGAGTTATATAATTTTTAAGGAAGAAAGCGAAACTGTTCAAATATATAGTTGAATAATTGTTGTTGTTATTGCTGTTCATCTCTGTAAATATTAAATTATTCTTGAGCGATACCCCGTATACCTTACGTGTGTGTACTCGCTTGATAAATTATAATATAGTTCACAACACTGTGTTTATTTATTTATTTAATTCTTTTTTAGTACTGTAATAATCAGTACTCTGTATTCAACACCCCCTAACAATACTTTAAAATACTGTGTATTTTAAATGTCGTTTAAATACTGTGTATTCTAAATGCCCTTCAAATACTGTGGTGTCTTGTTGTTACAAACAAAAGATCTAGAAACCTATTTTAATATTCACGGGAAGATATAGTTTAATATCATATAATAAGAAATCGTTATACAATAATCATCATAACGGGAAGCAGGAATTTTCGTATTGACCTGAGCAACTGGAAACCAGTGTGCACATATGACCTGAAGTAATTAACCAGGAAACCAGTGATTAAATAGATGGAATATAATTAATTCATTATATTATCATTTCACGCGGAGGGAGAAGTATTTTGGTGACCAGACACAAAATTATTATTATCCAGAAGACTCGTTTGCTGTACATAATAGTGACCAGACAAATACCGAGAGGAGATCAGTGACCAGGCGAGAAAATCATAAAAGCTCGAGAGGAGACCAGTGTCCAGTCAAATCAAATTAATACAAAATCACAATATTTTGAGGGGAGACAAGAATTGTCCAGGGAAAATTAAAGTCATTATTTCCAGACCAGTGACCAACCAGGCGAAATCGCGAAGTAATTATTATTATTGTTGAGACGACACAGGAGTAACGGGGAATTAATTTATCGGAAGAACAAGCAATCGCAAATCAAACTGATCAGGCATATTATTACACAAAAGTGATTAAGGAATAGAGATCACAGAAGCCCGCAAAAAAATACAATCGAGCAAGATTAAGTATCTATAGAAGTGATCGAGTAAAATCGAGCAAGAAAAATAAAATATATTATTATAGAACAAGTGATCAGGAATATCGTTATCGAGAATCAGAGGAATTTAATTAACCCAGTGATTTAGTCCTGAGCAAAAAAAAGAAAAATTAAAATAATTAAGGAGTTCGGGTCATTTTGAGAGTACAGAAAAATCCAGGGGAAAAGTTATTTGTCATTATTTTTTCTCGGAGGAGTATCAGAATTCGGTCGCTAAACTGGAACGAAAACTTAGGCCAGGGAGTCATTCTGCTAGGCAGTTGGGGATTTCAGCGACAAATCACAAGTGTTTGAGTCAAAATCCAGACAGAGCGGTCCTCAATAGCGAGAGTAAAGAGCGGGTCAGAAGTCAAATTTCCCAGGGTCCTCATGCAATCTCCGAAAATTTATGATATTTTTGAGTTGCGTTTATCTCCTTAAAATACCAGAATCATCCGGGGAAAAGTGTACATTCTGTCTCTCCATAAGGCCCCCCCAAGATAAAAGAACACACACTACTCACGTAGTCTCACACACACACACAATACACACATCATACACACTTACACACACACACTCACACACTTTTTCTAGCCATACACATCATTACATTATTACGTCTGTAATATTAAATCTTATAATAGTCAACTAAGTCACATACATCCAAACAGAATTTAACACAATTATTAGTCACATTATATTTTTTAAGTAAATATATAATATATATATATAGAAATATATAGACATATATTATAATCATAGGAGCAGAGATATTATAAAATATATAGCAATAAATGGAAACATCAGATAATTTAGACGGAACAACTGCAGCTTCTAGCAGTTCAAATATAGTTCCCGAATTTAATTTAAGATGGGATGAATTCCGCCGTGTTGTTGTCGATAGTCTATGGACATTTTTAACTGAAGAATCACTCGTTGACTGCACCTTGGTAAGCTTCATCGTCAATTTTTTAACCTATATAGTTATTTACTACTTCATTCATGCCAATTACCACAGTCATAATTTACAGCTTCATTCATACCAAACACCAAATTGATTATTTTAAAACAATTCATACCAAATGGCAAATCAATTATTTTGGAAAAATTCATACCAAATGGCAAATCAATTATTTTGGAAAAATTCATACCAAATAGCAAATCAATTATTTTGGAAAAATTCATGCCAAATAGCAAATTAATTATTTAAAAAAATTCATGCCAAATAGCAAATCAATGATTTAAAAACAAATTCATACCAAATAGCAAATCAATGATTTAAAAAAAATAGTCATATCAATTTACTAAATTTTAGTTAAATTATACATACCCAATTCATTGGTTAAAATACAATATCAAGTTAATTTGTTAATTATTTAGCTTTAGCACAAATGATCTCTTAGCGTGTTAATTATTTAGAACAAGAACAAATAATTATATCATAGCAAAATTATTTAAAACAAATGAAATCACATAATATTAAATTGTTATTCAATTTCAGGACTATCATGCATACGCACATACATATTGTGTGCATCATTCTGAATGTGCTTCGGAACAATTGCGAATGATTTATTGATGGGAGTTGTTATGCAATGTTTTGTTATGCAAAGTTGGGATGTCGTTGGTTAAGCATTTATTTGGATTCTATCACTTTTTTTTGCATTTTTGCAATTTTTAACCTTGACATTAATATTGTATGGGTTATTCGAACAATTTATTTTTGCGCGGCATTTAATTAAATTATTCTTTTTAATGTTAATTAACTATTCTTAATTTTAGTTGAAATTTAAATTAAACATTATTAATTAATTATAGTTTGGAGTTAAATTAATTGTTCTTAAATTTTACATTAATTATAATTTTAATTATATTTTTTTAAATATTAGTTTGAATTAAAATTAATTATTTTTAATTTAGGTCATGTTGCATTAAATACGTACATGAATTCAGTTAAAATGGTTCTTTAGATAAGAGAGACATTAGATCATTTGGATAAGAAGCTATTCTTCATTTAAATGTTAGATTTTAGTTCTTATATTATTCTTGAATTTTGTTTGATTATTTAAAAAATTGTAATTGACATCATTGAGGTAGTTTAGAGCTAGGTAAATATTCATGGTTTAATTTTTCACGTGTTTTGTTCGAGCATTAATAATTGATAAAGGCTCTCGATATTTGGGAAAAGTTATATATTATGTAGTTATAATGATCATCATTGATTTGCGTGGTCTGAATTTGTAGAAGTCGACGTTCAATTTTGAATTACATTTATGATTAAGATTGTATAGTGGAAATAGTGAATGATCAGATTGTAATCGAAATATTATATACTTGAGCGGCATTACTGCATCGATTAATTCTAAAAATGTTAACTGGTCAGGAATTACGTAATGAGATTGCAGTGGGAGAGATATGATAAAGTCAATGTAGACAGTTTGATAATAAATTGTGTATTGCGGTGCACATTTTGGAGTATTAATTTTTATTAGTAAATATCATGTGAGTGATAAGGTGATTCTGAGAAATGTCATGTATTTTTGCTTTGTATGTTCCAGGCATGTAGTCCAACGGAGCAGGTCAAAGTTCACAGAGTGGTTTTGTCAGCCAATTCACCTTATTTCCGTTCGATTCTTTCAAGTTATTCGAGTCATCCACATCCAATAATTATTCTACAAGATGTTCGATTCTCCGTGCTTAAACTTCTCGTCACGTTCATGTACAGGTTCGTCCCTTAAACAATTTTCCCCTCAATTTTCTCTCTTGCCCTATTTCATGTCAATGCCAAAATCAGTCGGGAAGCCTGGAACAGCTCTCCACTATAGAACTCCTTCAAGGTTCTAGACAGCTTGTATATCTATGTGTATGGTAAAAAATCCGCGGTATACTCTTGGGATCTGATTTTGTTCCTGAAATGAAGAAAGGCGACGACGCTGCATCGAAAAACTATAGAGTTTTTTTTATTTTCTGGAACCTTCGATCCTACTTTCAAGATTACTTATATTTTACAACCCTACATGTTTTAAATGCAGTTTTTGTGCAAATTTTGATTGTTTATCATATCATGTTTGATTGTTCGTGACGAAAGGAAAATAATAACTTAAAAAATGTAACGCTAACTTTGAATAAAAAATGATTAATAATTTTTTGTGTATATAGAGGGGAAGTCTCAGTGTCACCAGAAGAAATGAATAGCTTATTGAAGACAGCTGACAATCTACAAATTATAGGATTGAGTCAACAGAGTAGTCGTTTCATAGCCCCTACATCATCCTCAAATACAAGTTCTGTGACGACGACAGCCACGACTACTGAAACTATGGAGACCTCAACAGTATATAGTAAAAAACAGAGAATACTGGATGCAACTAGTGCTAGTGCTGTTTCTAAAGCTGAAATCGTAATAGCTGAGCCTCCTAATCCACCACCCGTCAAAAGTCCTAGTTATGATGATCAAGAACAAGACAGTCCTTTGGTGAGCTACCGCTAAGATAATTACTGTGTATGCCAAAAACCGCCCCTCCCCCAATAATTAATTTATTCTTTACTTATAAAAGTAACTAGTAAATTACCTTACAAATAATAACCTACCAGATTATTATTCTTAATAATTTAATAAATCAAATGAAGGTAATCGAGAAAGCGCTAGCAAATAATCCCCAAAAAAATAACCCAGTATCAATTTTCTGTAGCGTGAGCGTTTGCCTACAAGAATTTATTTTCGATCCTATGAAACTTGATCGATAATCCCGTTGAGTGGTGCGTGTTCCTAGAACCCACGGGATTCCACAACTTTTTTTTTCGTTCAAAGGTTTCGTCCAGGATTGCTCCGATAAACCATTTCGAATTATTTCAACCCAACAGACGCACACTTGACGTAATAGTTTATGAGTTTTGTATGGACCATGGAGTTGCAAGTGTAGTTAAGCCTGGGTTAATGAAACTATGAAAAGAGAAATTAGAAATTATTGTCAGTGGTTCTTTGTTTGTTCGGTTAGTCAGAGTCACTCTGGATGTATAGTGTAAAGTTGATATCAGTGCCATTAACTTCAGTTATGTAACTTTTTATGTTGTACTGCACCGTAACGCTCCAGTTAGAAATGATCGAAGTCTGTCAAATAGCTCCGCCATTATTTTGCTAGCATATTATTCTGAGCAATAAAATAAAGTAGGCATACAATTCGGGTCATCGGGTTGTCGTAAACCTCGTAGGAACAGATAAACTATGTATGTTTGAAATGAAATGAATAATCTACGGGACTGCGACGGTAGTAATTATATTATTTTCATTCCGCTCCTTATCGCAAATCCAGTGAGCGGACTGTCGTCGGGAATTCCTATACTTTTCATGATAACTCCCCTTCTTTGACAGCTAGCCTGACGTTTAGCCTCATATATGTGTGTATACTGTCTACATTATTTATTCCTTGATTATGAATTATTTACTGTGAGATTATTTTCGAAGTGCCGAAGTGTCTTTAACACTCAACAATATCTTATGTATGTAACCACATGGCTTTAAATTTTAATGTTAACTGGAGAACACCTTAACTGTTTTCGTGTGAAGCCAAATAAACTTTTAGAGATATGCCTGCTTTGCACAAATGACGATCCTTATCTGTATGTAATGCCTTTGTACTTGTTGTGGCCCTCTTCTAAACGACTGCATACAGTTTAATATAATCGTAACTATACACGTACAATCTAATCTCTATTATTCTCAAGCTCCTTCTCAGAATCTTGACGTAAACAGAAACGCATGGCTCTACTTTAAGTTTATATAGTGTACTATTGCGTTAACCAAAATGTTTTTGTTACTCTTTAGGCGCTCAAAAAAGAGGACGATGACTGGGATAGTCGATCAGAGCATCAGCAGCAACCGAAATCAGAAAACGAGGTAAATATTTGATTATGATCATTATCATTATAATTATGGTTGCTACATTGTATGATGCTGTTGAATGCAAATAAACGTGTTTGATTGCGTGTAAAATTGAGATTAAACATGTTAGCATTCATATTATTGCCATGTGTTGTCATTTATAAACGTGGAATTTTGTATTGTTGCAGGACGTCCAAAACGAGCCACTCTGCCTCCGGTATTGTTGTATATATTGTTCAACCAATTTCCCGTCCCAGTCTGCCCTGTCCCGCCACATAATGTTACATCATCCTACAGTCTACTCAGCCCTTTACAACAATCCGTCAGCTTCAACGACGTCGTCGACAGCTATGGACCAGAAGGTGGAGTCTCCGCCGGAGCCTCCGCCTCACTACCGGAGTGGTGGTGGTAGTTGTGGTGGAAGACCTTCTTCCTCTGAAGAAATGAATCATTCACCCCCAGGTCCCGGTGACTTGGATGAACATGTTAGTCAGCAAGGTGGAATTGTATGTAAATTTTGTGGTAAACCCTTTCCGGAAGTTAGTATGCTCATCCAACATTTACCGATACACACCGGCGAGAGACCATTTAAATGTGAATTTTGCGGAAAAGCTTTTAAATTACGACATCATATGAAGGATCATGCAAGGGTTCACACCGGTGAACGTCCCTTTCGTTGTGGTTTGTGTGGCAAGACATTTAGTCGGAGTACTATTCTTAAAGCTCATGAGAAAACTCATTTCCCTAAGAATAGTCCAGGAGGGGTCTAGTCCTAGTCTCGTTTTCCCAATTTTTTTTCTGCTTTTTTGTTTTGTTTTTGATATTATTACATATATATATGTATAAATATATATATCATATATAACTATATTATTTTACATTATTGTTAATTTTAAATCTACTATTATATTATTATCGTCAATTAATGTTATTATTGTGAGTATTCATCGTCCTCATTGTAATTTACGTACACACTTAAAATGCGAGCTCCCTGAAGCTTTGCAACAAGTTTACTTTGCACAATTTGTAATGCAATATTTAATTTGAATCTCTGCGAAAGGTTTTCCTCCTTTTTTCCCTTTTAAAAAATCGAGTTGCGTTATATATATCGTATTCACGTTAATATTATTATTATTAGTAATTATTTAATATATGTATACATATATACAGTATTTTTAGGAGTTTGAAAATGTGCAACGGCTACAAATAATGTGAGAGAGGTGTGTATATATATAAAAGGTAGACGAGCTACTGGTCTGCTAAAAAAATAGTATCTGCTGGTCTAAACCTTCTATATATTTAATTAGTGAGTAAGGCAAGTCAACGGCAGATTCTAAAAATATGTAACGGATATAATATTCGGGATTGAGATTTTGCGGTGTTTTTTCCTTTATTCTTAATCCGCACACCTTGGAAATCTTCATCTCGTTCAACATATTAACGTTTTACGTTTCCCTGATTTGGTATATGAATGTATATCTATAATATAGATTTAATGTAAAGCGTGTCTATATGCAGGTCTGGTAAATGGACTACGTTAAATGTGAACAACTTGGGGTTATAAACTAAAAAATACTTTATTGTTGCTCTATTTACTTGTGTAGTGTCTATGTAGCTATAGTATTAGAGTCGATTGTCTCAACATTATATAGCAACTGTAACTTTGAAGAATCGGAATAATTCTTGTACCGTAAAAAAATATACCGTCTAGCCTATGTACCTATTTAATGTATAAGTATACCAGCCTAAGTATAAGTATAACTATACTTATATAAGTATACTTCTGTTTAAAACAAGTGCGCTGAACATAATTCCTAACTAATTATTAATGTAAAACATTCTTTTTGCCTGATCCTGAGTACCTAAAATTTCAAGGTTCGTTCTTATATCGTATATACATATATATATATATATACATAATTATATATTGTATATGTGCTGTTGTTTAAAAAAAAGTGCATCAAACAGTTACTCAAATTTAAGAATTAACCAATGCCATTTTGCCATAATAGGTAGATATTTCTAGGTAATTCTTAGGATAGAAGTAGAGCTATAGATTTGCAACAATGTAAGAGAATAAGCAACGTTAGACTGGTTTTTCAGTCATATATTTATACGAAACGCATGCAAGAATATTTGAGGGCACGAGGGATTTTAATTTTCACTTGATCGACTGCTCTATCAGAAAATAGACAATTATTTCTTGGGTCGTGCCAACGACCACTCAACCGTTTTTGGTTGCCCACAAAATTTAAGTTCTTGACGAACTTCCTTGTTATATAATATAGCCATGTACTGCCCCTTCTGTTTGTAGAATAGTTACAGTACCCAAGCTTGAAAGACATGTAAATCAGAGAAGATAGAAACTACTGTGTAGTAATCGGACGACACTCAGTATTATCATGACGAATGTTATGACCACGAATGGTGTATTTGACAGTTTGCGACGGCTATTATAGTTTTTCAAAGTATTTCATACACATAGTGTTGACACTTGGATTTACAGCTAATGAACTTCTTACGATTAGTACAATAGGATAGCACCATTTAAACGGTCAGGCTTCAGTAATCAAAATTTTGTTAGATTTTACCTAATACTTTCTGATATGGGTAGCTTAACTGAGAGTTTAGTTCTAAAATGATTTCCAAAGCAGGATTTCCCGACTTAAAAAACTAATATTTGAGTTTCTATTTCGGCAATTTGTTTACATATAGCAGATATAATGTTATTACAATACTGTTTTTCTCACTAACTTTTCGTACTTATTACTTTAATCAGCAAACTTAAATCGATACTTTCGGACCGACTATATAGGAACAGTAAACCCAAGGGAATACAAATTTTAAAAAGTCATAATAAACCTATTAATACAAGTTTCAATAATAAAAAACGAATACATACAATTTAACCCTCAAAAATACAATTTTGATGAAATCAACCTCCTTTCTATACAAACAACGAATTTAATGCTGGACGAATTTTAGGAATAGCGTAGGTTTTATAATAGAGAAAAACGGTCTAAAAATGAGACAGGTCATCATTACTATTTCTATGTTATACTATTATTAAGGATTTACAACAGGTTGTAAACTGTACACATTACAGACTAACTTTAAATATCCGTGTAGGAATATGCACAGAAAGTACGTGAAATTAAACAACAAAAAATAGTAAGCTAATCATTCAAATTTATTGTCAAAATTTCAGACTTGATGCATGGTGGAAAGTGTGAAGTACTAAGAGAGTGTAAAGATACAAACGAATTGCACTGTAGAAAATAGACGTATGTATAGTAATTTAGTAATTCTCCTTCATTATTTATAGTATTTTCATTACTTTTCCTCACAGGTGTATGGTACATTTGGGTCTGTTTATCGGTGTAAAAGAATGGCTATATGGACAAATATTTAGGAAATGATCTGCGAATCCCCATGGACGAGGTGTCAATAGTAGATTTTAATCTTTGGAAAATGCCAATAATCAATGACAAAGCTGTAAAATACCAACCACATTTGTAAGACTAATAACAAACAATATGTAGAGAAGATTTTAGGACTCGAACATTATAATCACTACTTATTGCACTATATATAGTATATACTATATATACTATATATACTATATATATATATATGAAATCTGTTCCAACTGTATTTGAACGGTATTTAGCTTAGTTATAAAGGTCTACACACGGATTAAATTTATCAAAGATGTTGTTTTAATGTTCCTATAATATACTCTGAAACTATCTTTTTTGTGCTATATCTTTTTGAAGGAGGGTTGGAAAGTAATATAGAGAACCTGACTTTGTTCCTGATATACAGAGATGAATCGATCAAGGAATTGAAGGAATTCAGCTAAATTGTGTTGTAAGAGGGTCTTTAAAATATAAGAGCGGACAGGTGAACTTGAATTGCTTTAAACACAGGTTACAATTTGTAGGACAAAAATACCCTATTATACGTACCTAATAAATACTTGATAAATAAGTTTTAAGACTAAAAAGAGGGCTTCGTAATTTTTGCTTATGTGTAATTTCGCGGAAATCTTACTATACTAGTAATTTAACAAGACAAAATATAATAATTACCTATGTGAACAAGGCAACAATAGTAGCAGCAACTTTTTTTTAACAAAAATTATAACTGCATTTTCCTGTCAAAACCTTTACTTGACCTTACTTTTTTAGACTTGATTAGATTGGTTTACGTATTAAAACTATGATGTGGGAAGTGCTATCTATAATATTTAAGTATCTTTTTTTCAAAGCTTCGTGGACATGTTTATTATAATATAAATATTAGAAATTATTGTCCTATTGTAATGAATTTTAAGTAATCTTATTTACATGTGAATGAGAAACGTAAGGGTTAAGCTGTAATTATTAAGGACTCGCGATCAGTCGGTTGTTCGTATTTAAGAAGTAATAAAATATTAAGTGACCACCAGGAAGATAAAGAAAAGGAAGAGAATATTGGGCTGCCGGGTTCAAGGCTGTATAACAAAAAGGTCAATCAACGGTTAATAAGTGAGAATTTGGAAATGGTGTGACTATATAGAGAATATACAGATTTTTGTGATGATAGATAGGATTTAACAACGGCTTTAATGTATCAAAAAAAGGAAGAGTTTGAAGGCGCCTTTCAGAGCAAATCGTGTACCTATATTATGTGTTTGTTGTCGTAAGAGAATTTTAGTAGTAATAATTATAATACACAATGAAAAAATTCTTTTTATTGTGTAAAGTCATCGAAGCCAATCTTACAATATATTCCCAACTAGGATATTCTTGAAGTTTCGCTTGGAAATGGTCATTTTATTCTTGTCAGACTGAAAAATCATTGCGACTCCGGGACATTTGGGGAACTTAAAGGTCTGAATGAGTCTTGGAAATTATTTTGTTATTTGGCGTAATTTCCCCAGATGGAATTATATATGTATATATATATTATTAATTGCTCCAGGTATTTACACTGTATACTTCAATTAGTAGTATTGTCTATAGTAATTAATTTTAATTCCGAAGTAAATTTTACGAGAGGAAAAGAACGTATACAGAAAAAGTGCTTTCCAAATACTTGGATGTTTAGTGAGTAGTGTGTTCCCCATTTGTTGAGGAGGATTAGTTGCCATGCTGTATAGTTTAAGTATATATATACTTTGAGGAGGTCAAAGGTGAAACGGAATCCAAAAGCGTGAGATTTATCAAAATATTATTACTATGTATATTATGCACTATAGATAATGTATTGTAGTAATGAAATTTATACAATATTGTTGTAGGTTTCTTGTTAAGTTTGCGTACGTTACGATGAATGCCAATTATGAAACTTGAAATGAAAAGTCAAATGTTTAAAAACATATTTAATGCTTTATTAATGTTGGTTATATAGTTAAATGACCATTTCCAGCTTCCAGGAGTTTTAGTTGTGAGTTTATATAGTTAAAAAAAATACTTTCGCAAAAAAAAATTAAAGGCAGATGATGATGGTATTGTAATTATTAGTATCTATAAACAAGGATAGTCGTTATATGAAAGTAGGTGTATAAACTGCGGAATTTCGTACGTTGATCGTACCAGAAATTATTAAAGATTCATATAACTGGGATATATGGAATTTAAGAAAATATAGCTAAAGTATAAATAGCTATGAACATGTAAGCTATTGTAGATATGTGTAAGGAAAAAGCTGGATACCTGTCTAATGTGAAACGTTGAAACCTGAATTGATGTGAAACCTACTGCTTGACAAGTGTGAATTACATTGTTAAAAAAAATTAAAACCAAAAAGCAACTTTGGAATGTAATAAGTGTATATAAGGAAAGAAGAGATAAAAAAATATTGAAATTCTATAAACGCTCTGGTCGTCTTTTGCTTGTTGTGTAAAAATGAATGATGAGTATGTATGGAATATAAGGAAAATATATAAAATATATGATTGACACAAATGTATTCTCGCTATGCTTCATGCAGTTAAGGGTTATAATTGACAGTTCTGTGAAAACACGTGTTTGTTGTTGTTATTGTTGTTGATGGAAAAAAGCTTGAATCTGTGAGAGAGGCAGCCTTTAATTATTAAAAAATAGTGAATGGGAATTGTTTGTGATAATGTGTGACCTGAAGTTATAAACATGGATATAAGAATAATGGAATTTCTTTAATGCTGTGATTTTAAAAATGAAAAATGTTTTTTAAGGATATACTACATTAATATTATTAAATATATATTAAATATATAATCATATAGATATATATTAAATAATGCAGTGTGATATTGGAGATCTCGAGATAAAAAATGGGGGAAGCTGAGAAAAGGGAAGAGTGGAATACGGAACGGTACTACATACAAAATATGGAGAGCAATAAATAAATGTTGATTTTTTTTCCGTTGAAATTTGTTTGTCTCATTTATTAAACATTCTAGCATCATACAATCATATTTCGCATTAACAAAACAACATTACAATAACAAAAAATCATTTCGTCAATAATATTTCATTTTTCTGAATCCCATCTTCATTATTGCAATGTACCACAATAAAAAAGTGAGGAAATTGTGTCCAATTCAGGTATCACAACCAAAGCTTCTTAGGCACTCTATCGGCAGAACTTTGTATGATTCTGAAGCTACAATCATCAGGAAAACTAGTAAAAACACTAGATGAATAATGTTGCTATACCACTATGGATCTTAATTAATCAGTCACAAACGTTCCTGCAATTCTTACATGTTATTTATTGACTCCGACATTCTAATGTTGCATGTCGACAACAAGCTTTGCATTAAAGTTTAACAAGGTTTGCATTTAATTAGGATCTACGGCAACAGTTTGCATGTACAGCGACTTAATCCCTCCAAATAGAAGGAGTGCCTTGCTAATCAACATTCATATTCGTGGCATCAAGATTTTAAATGAAGTTGAATCCTCACACCACTATCTCCACACCTTTTTAGCTTATAGTAGCTTAGTAGTTTATAGCCTAATCATATGTCTTTTGAGCTGATGTGATGAATGGCAGTCTCAGCGATGATGTTTGGATGTCGACGAAAAGAATCTTAGAAAATCTTTCGACGAAGAGCAACCTAAAAGATAGTGGAAGTTCCACTGTGGAACTCAAAAATTGTAGTTTATTTGCAGTAATCACGCAATGTAATAAAAAACGGCTTAGCAGTATATCAGAGTCGAGCGAAATTCATGCCAGGCTTTTTGAACGGGAAAAAGCTTTTTTCTAAAAGCTTCTTGAAAGGTCAAAAGTTGGCAACAACATTTACTGGGATTATTTCATAAGTATTATTTTTTATAGGGAAGTCCTAAAAGAGTGAAAGGTGTGAAGAGGGTTTGTTGCCAAACAGGGGGTCCGCATTTCCATGGATTTATTCAACCTGATTAGTCATGGTTGTCATGTACTTTGATCTTTGTAATTAGCTGGATTTGACAGGGCTATAGTTATACACATCACACATGGAATTCCTTCTCCATCGCAATAAATAAATACAAACGGAAAATGTATGTATATTTGTTTATATATTTATTACTTATATTGTGAGAAATTAACGATTACAAGAAAATAGCTATCTCGCCACAGAAGCCAGCAGATGTCAGATAGGCTGGGGAGTAGCTCCTAACTTCTGCATTATAAAAGTTAAGATAGTATACGAGACCCTTTCATAATAATTCGGTAAATTATTACGGAATTGAATTATTCAGTTCTGTGCCCACGTTATTTATCGTCCGTCGAGTCAGTTTAGTCGTTGAGGTTGGAGGAGTGGAGGAGCACGTCCTCGAAACGAAAATGACTTTCCTCAGGGAATCTTAAAGAACACACACGTACGCACGTCGTCGTAAACGTAACGTCCGTTCGTAAGTCAAGTCATATTGTGCCTGCAGGAAACTAAAAAAAACTAGGTTGGGAAGTTTGTGACTCTCTGTTCGTTTTTCGGCGGAGATACTAGCCTACTCCCCTTTAACATTCACTTATTGATGTGAACTCGGCTGGAGTGGGATCCTCTACGAGTCTGTGTATGGGAATTGATTGAACCGAGAAAGTTGAGGGCCGCGTGCTACTTCCGCACACCTGCAAAGGCTTGCCTTGTGCCCACTGCAATGTATAGCTATGGCTCAGAGCTGGAGAGAAAGCCATGTAAAGAGCGATAAGCCACGATGACATCATTTCTCCTTGGAGCTTCCAAAAAGTCACACATTCATTATGTTGCAATTTCCTGCTCCGCACTACTCTCACTGACAACAGCATACATAACAGGGATGAAACAAACTATAAGTATAGAAAGATGAAGCAGAATGGAAACACAACAACATCCTCAGCTATGTATATAGCAGGGTCTTTGTTAAAAGAAGTGCGAACGATCCGTCAGAACTAACTAAGTGAAAGTCCTTTTTGCTTTTATTTTCTCGGAAAATATGAACTGCTCCATGTTGCAAGTTGTAAGAGGTTTGTTGAGTTAAAATGAACTGTGCCGTTGTAACAGCACGTATGTACAGATATACACACCTTGCTGGTAGATGTGTATACATACATCACTAAAAGGGGTATTTTGGTAAGTATTAGAGTATATGGACAATACTGTATTAGAGTATGGAAGATATATTTAATATAGAACAAGTTATTATTCCTTGTTTTACCAGAGGATATGTTTTGCTCCATGCAGCGCTCCTTATTAAAAGTTGTTCATGAAAAGCGAGACTGTATGAAACTTTGCGCATCCTAAACGTGTTAATGTGCTAAAAAGATATACGCTTTGGTAATAAAATGCTGATGGCCATGATAAATGAAACACACTGACAGGGCTAACGTCATAGAAATGATCTTCTGACAGCCAGGCTGGCAGGCCAAGTTGTTAGAGGAGCATGCTTTATGATCCTACGAGCTTATAGCTAACAAGTCCTTGTAAATACTGGAACCGGCATATGATCCCCACAAGACTTCAAAAATAATGAGAATGAGCGAGCATTCTGGAGAAATGGAACATAAAGGGGGAAATTAGGGGAAGTAGGAGATTATGAGTCAACAAATGCTGCACAAGCAGGAGATCATGAATGGCGAAATTAGACACGGGAGATTAATAGAGGAAGAAATACTGCAAAAATAAGAGATTATGTGGAGAGTAGTAGAGAAAGAGAAAACACAGCAAAAATAAGAGATTAAAGATGATTCTAATGCTTCACAAGTAGGGGGATAATAAAAATGATAAATAAACTGCGTACTTGACCCTTGCATTAGTAATCTGGATGAACGGATGAAGATTAAGCATATGACGGAGGATTGTGTTTACCGCTATAATATTTATATTTATTTACACTGAATGGACTAGACATTGGAATGGAGTTTGTTACACGATGATGTTAAAAGGTCAACAATAAATAGTAAATAACGAACAAGTATAACCATAATTAGCTTATACGCATCAATCAAGTATTTAGTAGTTTACATTATTGCCATAATAACATGTAAGTATAGTAGTACGATGTACTCATCATTAAACTAAGGAGGCGATTTTAGGTATATTAATTATATTTGTTGAACACGACTACACATTTTTTGAGTTTCACATTCTCTTCCAGATTCCCTTTGTTTTTTAGTAGTTTTGAATATTTTTAGTATGCAGCATTGTTGTGAAATTATGAGCTTTTAAGGCAATTGAAAAACCCGCACTCAAAACAGCACTAATGTGGACATGAATAAAATTGCGCTACTTCCTAGGGCCATCATGCTCATTCCCATCATTATGGGGGGCATTGCTTTGTGACCACCGTTGCACTCCGATGCCTTGCATGTGCAGTATGTCACCATTACTTCAAAGGTTCCAGCACGGGTGTAACATCTTTCGGATCCTTTATTCATATCCGCCATGTCCTCCTCCTGCGAACATAAGTTAATCCATTAATTTTCACGAAAATTACCAATTAACATCTGGGACTACATGCTCTGCTGCATTATTTACGCAACCACAACCTCGCATGGTCGCATGTTCTTTTAAACTATTAATAACGTAGATTGTTCACACATCGTTTTAGAAAAGGTTTTTAAATTTACGATTATTTCTTAATAAGGGAGTAAATTATTTAGAATAACCAGCAATTTAATTATTTAGAATAACCAGCCATTTAAATATTTAGAATAACCAGCCATTTAAATATTTAGAATAACCAGCCATTTCAATATTTAGAACAACCAGCCATTTCAATATTTAGAACAACCAGCCATTTCAATATTTAGAACAACCAGCCATTTAAATATTTAGAACAACCAGCCATTTCAATATTTAGAACAACCAGCCATTTAAATATTTAGAACAACCAGCCATTTAAATATTTAGAACAACCAGCCATTTAAATATTTAGAACAACCAGCAATTTAATTATTTAGAACAACGCGCATTTGAATAAATAAAAGTACTAGTAGTGTAATAATTTAAAAATGCGCGTACTAAATGAATTCTAAAAATACAAGCAAAAATACATTAAATTGTAAGTACAATTTAATAATTCAGGCTTTGGTCTCAGTAGTTGGTCAAGCTCATTAATGGAACCTCCATAATTCCGCACATCCAATGATGGTGCCAGACAAGAACACTAAGCTAGCCAAGCTCCCAGCGGTGCTATAGCAACATTGCACCGACGACGGTACAAGAATGGATGCCACCGGAAAAGTTCTCCCTGCCCCGGAAAGCCTAAGTACGAAGTAGTTTGTAAATAAATATTTACGTGGCCCGGTCCTCCGTGGAGTATGAAAATAAATTACACACACACGAAGGAACTCTCAGTCAGTGCAGGAACTATTGGGATAGACCGCGGTAGCCATTACCACCATGAATTCATTAATATTTCAGCCATACTCGTCCAATCATCAGGGGCTTTAAACTAGTACGTATCTCGTTTTTGGAAACACGCGAAACACCGTAAAGCTTTTCAAGCATGCAAAACATTGTAGCATAGTGGTTTTAAATGACATCCCTGCAATTTGTTCCATTTGTTGCTGCTAGTTCATGATGGCTATCGTTCCATCTATATGGACCTTGTCTATGGTCACAGAAGATTCGGGGT
Organism: Lipothrix lubbocki; assembly: GCA_034696945.1. NCBI lineage: Eukaryota > Metazoa > Arthropoda > Collembola > Symphypleona > Sminthuridae > Lipothrix > Lipothrix lubbocki. The sequence goes on from JAQGAK010000107.1 coordinate 110,178, forward strand.
TTCGTAATAAATAAGTTTGCGTTTAGGGAACTCTCAACGTTCTGAAGAAGTAAAAGAATCTGAAAATATTCCAAGCAGGCGCCCGTACTCAAAATTTTATATTTAGATCCGAGCTATGCAAGCTTATATAAGTTCTGCCGGTCCTTATTTCTTCTCATCGTCAGTAACAAAAACGCATTGTATTATTATATGTATACGAATTCATGATGACAAGTTACTGCCATAATAAACATTGCTATATACGGTGTCAATGTCAGTTGAAGCCATACATCTACTATTTCCATCCACGAAAAAATACATTTGTGATGGCTGGGATTTCACTGCTGAACCATATACAAGGCTACTAAACTTCTATTGTTTATTTCTATATATAAGCACAGTTCATATACATACGACAGCTGGAGAGATGGTATCTCTATAATCTGGAAACATATTTGCTGTGTGTACAAAATGCACACGAACCTATGTGTATGATATATGCGTGCAGTAATAAACTACTATATACACAATACACAGCAATTCCCAGCTCTGTAGACAAACTTTCGTATAAAAATACTATAGCTGACACACCTTAATTTCCTCGTTAATTTCTGACATTCCAGCACTACATTTATACTTTTACGCCTTGTTACGTTTTTATTTCATTACGTGTCTCTTATGTTCCTTCAAGGTGTATCCTTGCCTGGCGTTTTTATTGCGTTTATCAAAATAAAAAACAAGGCTACAGCATTTTTGACAACTCACTATATAAGTATACGAAGAATTCCGAAAAGAGGAATAACATGTTAAAAAACCATTGATACCGTCGTAAGAATTACCGACGGAAAAAATGTTGTTGTCAACAGGAAAAGAGAATGTGTCGGCAGGAGAAGGAATTTTTTCAATATAGGAAAGAATTTGTCAACAGGATTAGGAATTTGTTCCCAGGAAGCCATAAACAATATCTGTTGTATATATAAGCTTTAAAAAAGCATATTATAATTTGGGAAAAGAATACACGAATAAACACGGAAACTTACTTTGACATCCCTCGCTGAGGCCACCTTGTCCGGTTCCCATCCACAGGCCCGGACTATTCGATAGTCTGAACGACCGCCCAAATTCACTGCAAAATTTCAGAAATAAATAAATCCTTTTTAGTAACTTATTTGAGTAAGAACAATAATAATAAATATAAAGATTGTTAATTAAAAAATTAAATCACCCAAAACGGGAACTTACCCTTTTGAACGTTTTTCCGACACATAGTTGCGTTCTTGTCCGGATGCATTCGATCGCAATCCACTGATTCGATGGAATCTTTAACGAAGGGATTCCCACAGTTAGGATCTAAGTGGGACTTACATTGGTAGCACTTTATGCCGAATCCTGTAATACGCAGCAATAAAAAATAATTGTTATATATTATTTTTTATAAAAATATTAAATTAGCATCATATAAGCTAGAACCTTAATTTTTGTGGAACATAATTAAATTAAAAATTAAACTGTTAATAAAATAATAATCCCCGGACAAAATCAAATGTTTATAGTGATTCCCATTAAATAACAATTTCAATTAGTAGCTTCATTAGGAGTAAATGAATAAATTCCGGAGTACTAAAAGGGCTTTCATTAATGGACTTATCTATAGTTTTGTATAATAGAAATTCCAGTATTGGGTAAGTGTTACAAAAATTAATGACTTTGAGGCTGAATAATCAATGAATAAAGAGATCTTTCCCAGCCAAAGCGCAAAGGGGGGATGCTGAATCAGGACGGCAATGGAGAAAGGCGGAGTAAATTTGACGAAAACTAAATCCCCCAGCAATGGTAATGGAAATTGAAGAAATGATGATAAATAGTAAGACTTACCTTCCCGTAAACAAGTTACAACGAAGAGCAGAACTACAAAATCCAAATTCATGATGATTTTCTAAAATGGCAGTGTTTGTATATAGTTGTGGAATAAAATGAAAACGCTCAGCTAGCTACGAACGGACAGGAGAGAAAGAGTAAAATAGAGAAAGAGCTTCAGAGGGAGAGAGAGGAAAGAAGGAGGTTGGTGAAGTAAGGCTGGCTGTTAGCGAGGAAACGGAGAAACCGATTATAATGGCGTCTACAGAATAGAAACCCGGATCGATAATCCAGGCGGAAACTAAAATGCTGCATGTATACGAAGTCAGCGAGTAGTAGCCAAAACTCCAAAGAAATGCTTTTGCAGTTGCTGTACACCGTGACGTCATCATACTCCCGTGGTCCTCTTGACGTTCTGCCCAAAATATGCCTTCAAAAGTCGATTTTCATACAAGTCTAATCACTCCGTCGACTTGGCTTTTTTGCCTTTTGCATCTCATCCACATGTACATATATGTATAAGCAGTTATATATACTTCCCCCCGCAATATATCCATCAAGACGACCACTCATCCGCTACTTAATATGTTTCCTAGCCAAAAATCTTGCAAGGCTTCCCCATATTGATTAACATTTAACTACGGAATATACAAATGTTTTGCATATATAGGAGCATGCCACCCAGACCCAAGACAAGGCCCAAAAGTCTCCGACGACCATGCAAACTTTACCGTCGCCACAATAAAACTTGCTTTTGTAACCATTTCGATCCTGTGCCCTTTGCCATTAAACTCCCAACCTGAACCAAGGTTTTGCTTCCTGCATAAATACATATAAGCTCAAACCTAATTATGCCAGTTGTGTGACAAGATTTCCAACAAAACCTTCCTTTCTGCTTCATTTCTACTCCCTAATTCCCTGATACAAACTGACTTCTTCGACCAAGCCATCCGCCTCCCTCCCAGAAGCCTCACAGGATTTCCTGTGATTGTGGTAAATAAAGAATATGCTTACGATGGACGAAGTTGGTTACTTATCTATACCAGATATACCTAAAATAAATTCACATAAATTGTATTCCAACTTACTTCACAACTGATAATGTAATACAAAACTGCGTCGTTTCTCAATGAATACTAAAATCATTATAGAATACACTTCAATGGTACAAAATGCACTTTTTAATATGCCCCACAACGAGTCAGATAAAGACGTTCACAACCAACTCTTGACAAAATTAATATTCTTAATAACAAAAAGTAAAGCAACTTAACATTAACATAATATTTATGTGGAATAATGATTACATTAGTGGAAAATATTATACATATTTTAAATGATTGAAACGGATATTCAAAGCGCAATCTCGTTACGCGAGTACAATATTCGCGATTTAACGTTTCTTATGATATAATAATGATGATTATGATAGAAATACAATATAAATAACAGGTATATAGAGCGTTTGTTTCATATTTGAGAAATACATACTTGGCGAGCATATAAAAGAACTTTACATTAGTATGCGTACATATATAAACATGATAGATTAATTTGCGAACAAAATGCAGGCACTATTTTGTGCAGTAAACCAAAACACCCAACCCTCAGAAACGATTTAAAAAAACATTTACCACTGGAAAGACCCTGAGTTATTATTACTGTTAAATGCATGATCAAAGTTTAAATCACTGTGCTGAGCATCCCTTGTGTTAGGGCTTGTCCTGAAGTCTCCGGAGTTATTTCTATTATCTACAACAGGTTTGGCTTTCTTTTGCGGTTCGTCAAAACAGAATGCTTCGCTTATCTTCCGTTTAGCAGCCTTATTGATAGCAAGGGGCGATTTTTCGTTCCGACAAATAACAGACTACAAAAAATATGTTCATGATTTAAATTTTATCAAGTTGGTATACATTGGCAATCAATGGCAAAACATTACATCAGTGCAGTCTTATTTTGAGTAAATTAATTCCGAAAATACAATTAAAAAAAGATGGCCAACAAGTGAAAGGTACCTTGTGCCCCCATTGTCCACAGTTAAAACAAATAAAATAATTGAAGCAATTTTGAAATCGATTTAAACGAAATGGTCCGGTTAACGCTACTCCTTCGTCAATTTTTATTACAAGTTCTTCCAGCTCATCTGGGTCAATCCACATGGATTTGGAGGGATCAAATGGAATTTTCTGCAAGCATTTAAGAAAATTCAATAATTTTTTATATTTTCATTATTTAAACTTCAACAACAACAATATTGTTGACAAATTATTTTACACATTTTTGCTACTCTTCCCGTGTTTACAAATCTTCGGACTAATTGTATAATAATTATATTATTTATATATTATTTTATTAAATTTTGTATCACTATTAAATTTATTATTCTTCTCATAATTTACATAAATATTCGAATTCTTACAATTAAATTAAAAATTGACTCACATTAACTATTTCTTCTCGCATTCCCATGAGAAACCAAAACACAGCGTCCTCCTTTGCCATTCTACTTGAGGGTTCAAGACTGTATTGAATTCTAAAAATAAAATAAAATTCAATGTATTTCTGAGGTAAGTTCATCATTTGGTGCAGAAAATTAACAGTAAATTAAATTAACAATAAAAATGTCAAATATTGAGAGTTTAATTAATCATAAGAATACTCACCTTCTTAGAAACACACTGCATTTTTCATTCTGTTCCTGCTGATAAACTGGAATCGGGAGTTTGAATTTGACCCAGTCCATGTTAAAAATGAATTCAGGGGTCACTAATTTTAAGTATTTTATCGACTCTACTATACGGTAATGTTTTTTAAATAAAGGATTAAAATTGTTTTTTAATCGCGCGTTCAAATTTTAAATCCCACCACACTACATTTAACACGCAACAAAACTAAATCCCGCGCTGAGTCCGTTCCGCAAGTGCGGGAAAAGTATTTAAAATCGTTCCACCACGAGAGAAATAGAAACGTGGTTCAGTGTTCTTTTTAGATTAATTAAAAACACCACAGAACTTCAAGAAGCTGCTCGGTGTTTATTAAACTTGTATTAATTCGATTTAAATGTGCTTTGAATAAAATTGTTTGAACGGCATGAATCCCCCGATGGAAACCGACGAGGGTGATGAGAAACCCCGAACTTTGTTTGTAGGGAATGTTCCTTCAACAACGAAGAAACGAGATCTGGAAATTCTGTTTGGGGATGTTGGTCCTATTAAGAGATGTCATCTTCAATATCCTCGAAAGCGTAAGTTCAGTTTTAAAAAATATTTTTTTGTACCATAAAAGAATATAATTTGTGTACGTATATAAAAATATGCCTAAATTTGTTTTTATGTATCAGCTCATTGATGAATTGATTGGTGTTCTATCCGTAGGTCCAGGTGATAGCTCAAAAAAAGAAGACCCTTTGGTGGCGTACATAACTTATGCGCTGACCCAAGATGCGACAACAGCTTTGGAAAAGTTTTCTAATCATAGGATTGAAAATAGCAAGTTGAACATTAAGTTAGTAAAGTCTAGAGCGGATCAATTCAGGGAGCCCAGGGTTGGTCGCCCACCTACTGATTTCGGACGTGATTTCAGTCGTCCTGCTGAATCCAGTCATCCTGGTGGTTTCGGTCGTCCTGCTGATGGCAATCCTGATGGTGAAGCAAGCGATAAATCTAAGAACAGTGGGCCACGGCCTCCGAAAAATGTTAAAAAAGCGCGTCTTATTGTCCGTAATATTTCCTTTCAGGTAACTACAAAATAAATTGAAATATTGTATGTATTTTTGTATAGTTTGTAATTTTCATTTGAGGTCTTCGTTGTCCGATTAATAATATTTTTTGTTTGACGGGGTTATAGACAACGGAAGAAAATCTGAGGACGCATTTTGAAACCTGTGGTGAAGTCAAAGAAGTGAATTTATTGCGAAAGAGAACAGGGAAGCTTGTGGGTTGTGCCTTCGTGCAATACAATAATGTCCATGAGTGTTTCAAGGCTTTAAAAGACTTGAATGCGAAAGAGTTTTTGGGTACGTATTAATCGAATCTTAAACAGTTTTAAATGGACCAACTTTCTACTTTAAATAATGATTTTATTTGTGAGTATGTGCACAGTTTGCTGGTCCGTTTATGAACAATGGCATGCTCTAATGTACTTGTTCTTGAACCAATTTAAAATAATGGATACCCTAATTTTATTTATAGGACGGCCGATTGTTATTGATTGGGCTGTATCTAAAGAAAAGTATCAAAAGGAAGCTACACAAGGTAAAAACAAGGAAGTTAAAAAGGAGGATGAAGACAAAGTAAAAGTCAAAGAAGAAGAAAGTATTGAAATTAAGTCGGAAAATGAAAGTGACGAGGATGAGGATAATGAAGATGGTAGTGATGAGTAAGTTCCCTAATTTGTAATATGTATTTTTCCAATTACCTTTTGACGACTTACGGGAAAACTAAACAAATCCTTTCTATATAGTGAGGAGAATGAAGAAAAAGATGTAAAGCCGCGTATCCCCGTTAACTCAAATGATGCTGATGAAGGGAAAACACTATTTTTAAGGAATTTGAGCTTTGATGTTACTGAAGAAGAGCTTCAAGAGTTTTTCAAGAAATTCGGCGACCTCAAGTATGCTCTAATTTGTAAGGATTCCTTGACTGAGCATCCTAAAGGAACCGGCTTTGTCAAATTTAAAGTAAAAACAATTTTGAACTTGAATCATTCGGAATTAAAGATTTACTTATTTAAAAAAGTTTAGTCCATGAAAAAACATGCAAAGATATAGATAGTGGCTTATCCCCTCATAATTTTTTAGGATTTGGATAGCGCCACTGAATGTCTCACAAAATTTGAAGAGGATTCCACTGAATTTGAATTACATGATCGATCGTTTTTCGTCATCAAGGCCATGTCCAAGGGAAAGTTGGAAGAAAAAATGAACGAAGGAAAGGATACATCAGCTAAGGATAACAGACGTTTGTTCCTTGCTAGAGAAGGATGTAAGTTGTATTAAATTAGTTTTGTCGTGACCTTTGTTTGATCCGTACTTGTTGAAAATGAATTGTCTGCTGGAGCAATTAAAAGCTTATCCTTTTTTATATTTGTAGTTATTAGACCTGGAAGTGACGCAGCCGCTAATGTTTCAAAAACGGATATGAATAAGAGAGCTGCTATTCATAAAGCAAAAAATCAAATGTTGAAAGACTTAAATATTTTTGTATCTGACACAAGACTTTGCGTTCATAATCTACCAGTAACCCTAAAGGATGAGAACTTAAGAAAAATATTTTTGAAATACGCTGGAACTAACCCTAAAATTACAGAGGTAATGAATAATGTTTTTTGCATATATCTTTTGTGCTTAATAGTAAATTTCTAGTCGATGTTATACGAAAAGTATGTATTAACCAATGCATCTGTTACAGGCCAGAATAATGCGAGATTTCAACTCTATACATCGAGAGTCCAAAGGTTACGGATTTGTCACCTTCACAAATCACGAAAATGCACTGGAAGCCTTGCGAACTATTAATAACAATCCAGATATATTCACTCCTAATAAAGTAATTTTTGATTTAAAATTCTTCAACATTTATAGTTGATCTAAATGAATATACTTGTCTGAACTGAATTTTCTAAAACTCCATATCATTATTTAATTTTAGAGACCGATAGTGGAATTCTCTCTGGAGAATCGGAAAGCAATCAAAGCCAAGGAGAGGCGTTTAGAGAAGAGTCAGCAAAATGTAGGCAAACAGCAACAAGAGGAAACAAATGAGGAAGAACCCGAAGAAGGAAAGCAGAGTAAACGACAGAAGAGAAAAGCCAAGAAGGCCAAAAAGGTTGATGATACTGCGGAAGAAGAATCAAAACCAGAAATTAATTCGGAAGATGAACCCGTGCCTAAGAAGAAAAAGCTTAGACATAGAGACGAGGACAGTGTACCTGCATTTAGTGGTTTAAGTGGCAAAAAAGGAATAACGAGCCTGCCCAGCCTAAAAGCCAAAGGGAAAATAACACGAAAAAGTTTGAAGCGTTCCAAGGTGAAGAAAACACCCCGAAGGATGAGGGAGGGGAAGACATTACCCAAGAACAACAGAGCTGAAGCGACGGATAATGTTGATCGCATGGTATCTAAGTATCAGAAGCAAGTTGCCAGGGCCGAATCAGGGGAAAAGAAGAGAGGGAAGAAATGGTTTGATTGATGTTAAAATGTATGTAACGATTGAAAACATAATCTTACGGTAATAATTTTGCTGTATAACAATTTTTATTAAAAAGTTCATTTACGTATTTACTACAATAGCTGTCCTTTCTACATGCTTGGATTATATTTTTGCTCGCCGAAGTTTAGTCTTTGAGTTAATTAAAAGTAATTTTAAAATAAATAAGTTAATTAAAATAATCAAGACTAAATCATTGAATTGCGTGGCTTGTTTGAGTAGTAGGAAAAAACGCAGAAATCTGTATGCACTTCTCATCATTGAAAATAGTTCACTGGGGGAGTGGTGTTAACTTTCCCCATGCTAATTTCCCATTCGAATCATACTCAACTATGTGCATTGCATATAATTGTATCTGTAACAACAAATACGGTTTCTCAAATTTTCAACCTCCTGCACAGGCAAGTGGGTAAGATAAGAGAGACGAGGAGGCTGTGTAAAAATCTGACTAGTATTTTAATGTAGGAAATTCACCGGCGCCAAAAGTCTCTCGTATGTATTTTCGTGTTGCACTATTTTAAAGAAATGACTGTCCATTCGATTTCTCTCCTCCTGCATGCAAATCAACTTCTCGACGAACCTCCTCGAGGATTCCTGTAATTATTGCATTTTAAGTGAATACTCATCCACCTTAGCATCACTATTACTAAATGTACGTTGCCTACCGCCTTCTCAAATTACATACTTTGATGTTTTTATTTACAACAGGGCATCAGGTGCACCATAGCTGCACACGTTCAGTCTATAACTCATGCACTTTATGTGACAATAAATCATGGCAAACATGCAAAATATTAAAAATTTCTGTAGAAGCGTGCGCTCTTCTGCTCTGATTTCTCATAATCACTATGATAATCAAAAATCAACCTGCAGTGGATTTTCCACTTGATTTTCCAAATTCGAAAGATCAAAGGTCCATCAGTTCCTGATCACTTATTCTATAGCACTGTTTCTTCTTGTTCCTGCTACTGTTCCTGTTGTTGTATGTATATGTGTAATAGTAATAAGTGTAATAATTTTGAATTCCTTGTAAGTCCTCGATTTGTAAACCTAAACAAACAAACAACAAAAACTTGGAAATGAGATACTTGAAATAGATACTTGGAGTCAACTACTACAACTTTTTCAAGTCAAATCATGTATGTTGGAATACTTGTATGTATTACAACAAGCTAATTTAAGTTGTAAACTTTTAAATAGCTAAATAGTGTCTTATTATCTCTGATTGTAAAAAATCATCTTCATAAAATAAACCTGCTGAATTCCTAGATACTACAGTTAAATCCACATTTATAGCATTTACAGAAACATCGACCCAGCCAAATAAACATCCTTTTGAACTTAAACTAAACTAGAAACTTAAGCACTAAACTTGTAACTTAAGCCGTAAACTACGAATTAAATAGTAAACAACACTCGTGTAGGTTTAATACAGAGAGGTTCCATCAATATGTATACTTGTTCTTCATATTCTGACTGTATATACAATAGAACTGTACTTGCATTTTGCATCTTTGGAAGTCTAGGTTTTGTTTTAGGGATGCTTTCTGGGATACGGAATCCTATATAATATAGCTCCAATAATAGTCACCAAGGCTTGCCAACCTAAACTAAAGGGGTCAGCGAATATGGTGTGCACGTAGGTAAGTAGCCAAGATGCGATTTCAAAGGTTTCATGGTAAAAAGATAAAGTGTTGAGACGAAAAGTAGTATAGAAACAAGAGCCAGTCATGCAAATGGGTTGGGAAGTGGAATAATGTGAGCGTGTACATAATGTAACAAGGTTTCACTCACTAGAACACTAAAGATTGTGAGCCTTTACAATCTTTAGTGTACAACATATGAGTCTTCATCCTGCAGCAAGAGTAGCATATATACCTGATTTAATCGAAGACACATAACCGGAGCCTTGAAGACTGCATTTGTAATTAATCCAATGTTATGTTAATTAGGCCTGCCAGAACTTGTTTTTTCAAGTAAATATTGCATTAATGCTCAGGTTTTTGTCGATTTTCTATATTTGCACTATACTTACAATTTATGTCCATTCCCCCAATAAGGAAATTCCCTTCGTCATCCATAAAGCACTTGGAAACGAAGGGAATTTTGTGGCTACGGGTTACGATCAGTGATCTTATATTATATTACTTTATCATTCCTGAGTGCACGTCTGATTTCATCTATTAATCCTTTTACACGATTGCATTAACTATATGATTTCGATTCAAGCGTCCTGTCTCACGAACCCAGCAACATGTCCCTCACTGAATCACTTCTGTCCCAAGTCCCAACCACGTTCGTAAGCTCAGATTCAACAGAAGTAACCACGGAAAGTAACCCAACATGATCGATGACGCTCATCGCGTACAATGAGTATTGTATATATGCACCATTATTATATGGAAATCCTAAACCAGTTGTCTCTTCAAACCCCCATTATAAAGATTCATATGAATGGGCTACGCATTCACGGATTATCACTTTTGGGCATCGCTCGCACTCAGGACTACTGGTAAATCATCTGTAATTCCATTTGTCAATCGCAGATATTCTCCCTGCAGTAATCGATACGGTTATTCAACTCTTGTTTATCGACTCGACAGACTTGTAGACACTTTTACCGGAATCAATTCGTCAATATCATCACCTTATGGATTACCACGCGATGACATCCGCGTTTTCATCTTTTTGACATGTTTTGGTAAATCAATTTGTTAAATGTTAATTTCGAAGTTTAAAAAAGTTGCATTATTTTCCCCCAAATTATTTCCATTTTATTACCGATATTTTGTATTATTTTAACTACAATAGTATTTTTCTTCTGTTAATACGCCTTTCTCAATTTTTGTAACTAAATTTTTCATCATATTTGTATTCCTAATCAGCCTGCGATATTCCATAATATACCTTCGTATATTAGTATCAACCTAAAATGTTTCAGTCATCGTCTAATTAGCTCAAGTTAATGTTTACAAAAGCTGCTTTCCCGTCCCGTCAACAACATTTAGTAAGTAGTATATACTTAGTAATGAGTAGATACTTGAACTTGCTTAGCGTTGTTCATTCATTCCTTCATCAATGAAAGGCAACACGACTGACTGCACAGAGACAACATTCCAATTTACAACGTGTTTTTTAATATCTGAGTGGTGATATCATTAATATCTGACGTGGGGGTGAACAAATGTTAGCGTTTAGGAACTAGATGTTCTGAATGTAACTACGCCGTTTAAAGTGCGTGTGCTACTAGCTAGAGATTATTATAACCTATAATTTATCCCATTTAATTTACAGCATGATATAACAAATAAATCAACGTATAGTTTCGAAGTTAGGGAGCACCTTGAGAAGAGAGAAACCGCGCTCTACTAATAACTGTAATAGGTTTCGTGTCCATTAAATAAAAATACATACGTGTGTGTGTGAATTCCAAATACTCAGAGGAACTTGAACTTAAACTTAGTTTTCGAGAACAAGATCAAGGACGTCCTTTTCCCCATAGGAACAACAACACTCATCACTTTTGCATGCCTCACTCATAATTAAACTTATATACTTATTATTATACGCTGCTTTATATACATACCATTGCGTATACAATATAATGTAGGTATGTACTTATTGTTATGATGCTGATGCGTATGCCATGAAAATATTTAACACCTCGTAATTTCGAAGATTACTTTCATTTTAGAGTATCATCGCTGTGGTGAACATGTAGCTTACATACAAGAAGATAGAGCGTATTAATATCATGCCTTGCAAATAACTAATACGATAGTTTGATGTAAGTATACTTAAATATGTACTAAAACTGTCTTTTGCATTGGTCTCTCGCCCTCATCAACCTCTTATGTGTTCAGTTTCTAAAGTAACTTCTCCTACTGGACGCACACTTGGTCAAAGTAGACTAATAATAATTTACCAAATAAGAAATTATCTCGTTTACACGGGCGTGTAGTTGTGTATCAAGCTCTGTAAAACTGTTTAATAAAATTAAATGCTAGCGTCTTCAAAACCCCCCAAAATTAAATGCTTTGATGATAATTCGCCCACGCCACGCACCAGCACAGCTACATTTAATGAGGAACTGATAGCCTTGTGGATTGTGGAACATAATCTGTGGTAAATAATAACAAAATACAGACCTATAAAGATTGCATGAAATGAAGATTGTAATGAGCTTTGTAAGTAATATAATGCAATAAAAATAACGGCCTTCCCTGTAAAAGTCTTCCACCGTGAGCCATATAAATTGGCTGAGGGTGCCATGAGGTTTTTAATGCAAGATACATGGAGGGAGCTGCTTCTCGATGGGGCAAAATGTGCGAGAAGGGAGAAATTACTATACTAGCCATAATCTTGAAGTGTTATTGGAATAAATAAAATAGATGTCCATTACTGGCAAAGTCGGTGACTTGAATTGGTGGTAGAAAATAGTTATCATAATCAGTTAATTGGAGATTAAAACGCGAAGTTAATATGTCTATATTCATGACTTGACTCATGTGGACGTGCAAGTATCCATTCATATACATATAACAGTAACTCATATAAACCACAATCCTCGCATAACAGAAACTAATACAACCACACTGACCAGTATTAGCAGAACCTTTTGGTTGATTACCTGATCCGACTGATAATCAGTTGGTCTTCTTCTTCTCCGTTGTAGTCCAACATCTATCTCAGATATGCAACGAGTTATCGTAGAGTACTAGAGGGGAAGTACCAAGCAACGAGTAGTTAAAAGACTAACCTTAAACTCAAAACCTCATCTCTACTTTTGAGCAAGAAGGCAACATTTTCCATACATTTTAGTAACACCTATGTATTTGAGTACACAATGTCTCCACATTTGAGTACACCAGGTTTCTACATTAAAGCAAGGCTTTTACATTAAAGCAAACGCTTCTACATTAAAGCCAAGCGTCTACATTACAGCAAAGAACCTTACATTAAAGCACTCTCCACATTTAAGTAAGCAAATCACTCCTTTTGAGTACGCAACAAGTCCAGCAACAAGACGTGGAAAGTTGTCACCAATCATTCCCCCATCCCTATATACTGTCCAAATGTAAATACCTCGTTTCCTCTTCAATGACCATGTGCTGAATACAATAACGAAAACTTCACTATCGTAATTGTTACGGGCGAAGAGCGCATTTCCTCAACATCGCGAGAAAATTGGATGTCTTATGCTTACTGTTATACGAAGATACTTATAGTGACGCCGCCGAACCACGAACGACCAGAACTCCTGACAACGACGATAAACTTCACTATATTATAGTGATGATATGAACGACGATCTCCTGACAACAAGAACTCATAGTGATCAAGTATGAACAATGGTCATCTCATCTTGACGATCCTTCCTCCGAGCACCAGAAAGTACTGTCAAAATACGCCACGAACGAGTCAGTATAGTTTGAACATGACACTATGGTTTAAGCCTGAGGAGTCACAACGAGATGAGATGAAAAAGTTCGAGACGAGACTTACGATTATTAGAGAAAATTTCAGTAAAAACATGACTGCAAACCTAAAGGATAATATAACGTATAGTCTAGTTCAATGTTTTGCAGAAGAAATTGTGACTGTTCAGTAGCAACATTCGACATTATTGAAACTGTTTGGTTAGCAAAATAAAAACATTCGACTTCGTTCAATCCATCCGTAGTATACGAAGGCTGTTACAGCTACAGTTATTAAAAAAAACATTCGACTTTCTTATACGCTGGTGCAATTCAAATGTTAAAGCTTCGGTAGGTAAAAACACTCGACTGTGTTAAAGCTATGGCATGTATAGGTAATACAGATAATACATAAAGTTGGACTTCATGGAAACTTCGATACGTGATCCGTTCAAGATGCTCTACCTGAAGCCGTGAATTGTACGAATCTGATCTTAAGGGCAGCTGATAGAGAAGGATATTAATGTGATTCCGAACATGTTTCAAGTTTGAAAGACAAAAGTTATATAACCATGAAGCATAAAATCCAGGTTATGACATACTAAGAAGTGCCTTAACAATTTGCACGTACATTAAATAGAGTAGAGATTTTCATTGTACAGTCCTATGCGAACCATTGTTTTAAGCGGGTATATTGCCGTATAATTTCGCTGCTTACCTATATAAAAGCATATGTTCATATACATATATTAAAAGTGTACTTTCCAATGTATTAAATTTATGTATTATAATATATGAGATATATACATTCCTGTATAGGAATGTATACACTTCTGTGTAGGAATGTAACATTTACCAGAAATCAAACGGTCCACACCGCACATGCATCATACCTGTGATAGCAGCATATATGTAGGTGAAGGTGCTTATGAGAACTCCAAGTTGTTCTTTTTCTCGTTGTTGCCGTAAAAACTCTTGTATGAGGACTTGGTGAGAGATGCAGCGTCAATAATAATGGGTAGTAGCTGTTGGGAAAATCTGATGAGACAAACCTTACCATCTTCCTAAACTTGTTTTATGCTGCTGTCTTCAACCAACCACTCAGTCTTCTCCTCAGTGTGACCAGAGATTCAGCTCTTAAAGATCTCTAGCTTCATGTCATCCGTTTCATGTAAGGACTTGGTCAACAACACACCACTGTATACATTTACTGTTTCGTATCTGACAAAATTTTAATACAAATTCAAAAAAAAATAATTTTTACAAATTTATCTCCCATGGTGGTTCCCTTTTACTTTGTTGTGTTCTCCACTACTTCGGAATTTCCTCACAGTTGGATTTTAAACATAATTTAGTCAAGTGAGAACCTTTTTCAGTATTCTTTTCTACGACGCTTCATCATTTGGAGAAAAGTGAGTTGTCGCATCTCAAGGAGAAAGACCAACAGAGTTGAGCGTCCTCGTCGTTCTAACTCTAATCTTTGTTCTTTCGCTGCAGCATAGCTTGCTGTATTTGCATCGCGCAAGGCCACTCTGTCTTTTTCTCTGGACTTTTACAACCAAATTTTTCATTTTTCAGTGTTTTCTAGCGCAAAAAACCATTGTCGTTGGCCCGAATCGGCCTTCTCTGACCTAGTACTAGCTTTTGTGTGTTTTTAGGTAGCTACAACCGTGGGCCTCCCGGGTTCACAAGGAGTTTTAGTCATTGTGATTTTCATTCGTGCAACCAATTTTATTTGTAAAACGGTAAAGATCGTTAAGCGAAACCGCAGTTGCAACCACAGCTCAAAAGTATAGGATTTCACAAGATTATTTTTCTATTTTTCCTTTAATTCCTGTCAGCCTCGTAAGTTCTTCGGCATATGTAGTTTGTTTTTAAGAGCTACTTTCCAAAATGTTGTTTTATTGAGAACACAATATAAATAATTTTCAGTAAATTATGTTAACAAAATCTTGAAATCTTTAAAACTAATTTTGGCATATCTGTCGCACATTTCACTACCATCATTCATTTAATTGTGAGGCTGAACTTCAGTTTCAATTCAATGTTAATTTTATATTTAAGACAACAATTTTAAGTACAAATCCTCATTTTGATTCATTGATCCATCTGTTGATCCATGTTTCAAATGCAATGATAATTAATTATATTATTTAGGATTAAAATTGGGAGATTTCATTTTCAATCATTATATTTTGCTTCCTTAATCGTTCTTATTTTTTCCGGTCTATTTACAAAACGGAGAATTTAATATACAAAGATATGCATTTAGAAAGCAAAGATGAGATTTTAGCATAAAAACATAAGAATTAATATTCTAAACTTAGATTTCACGTTGTTTCTCCTGTCAAAGAACTATAAAAGAGCTGGAAGTGGAAGTAGTAAACATAAAAAAACATGAGCTGGACATATACAAATACTAGATTTGCAAAAGACATGGCCTCAAAAAATTTCAGTGCTTTTGAAGAGGAAAAAACTTGGCTAGGATCCTAAAATTGATTAAAAGAGTTTTAGTAGAAGCATGTAGCTTGCATAAAAAGTGGAAAACTAACTTTATAACCCAAATTGGTTAATGTAGGTTTGTAGTGAAACAGGTTTTTTCCTTCAGTTTCTTCAGAGATATACGAAGTTAGTATAGAGGAGCAGCAAACTCACTGCTTCCATACAGTCTGCATTGTGGAGTAGTGTGCTTCTCTTATTATTATTGTCGTTGTTGGGTTCTTGCAGACGATGCATCCGTTACTAAAGCTTTTACTGCTCAACACCATCGTTAGCTATGCCGCGGGTCAACAGTCGTTCTACTCTATTAATGGACAACAACATGGAAGCACGCAGCAGCAGTACGTGAGTCAACCGAATCCGAATCCTCCTTACGTGCCGGCCAATTACCAGGCGAACACCTACAATAATGGATACAATTATGGTGTCACCAGCCAAACTCCTACTCAAGCTTCCTATGCCGCTCCGGTGTCCTACCCTACCCAACAGCCCTACGCGGCTTATCCGGTCCAGGCCACCAGCCAGACTCTTCAGTCATATTCGTACGCTCCAGCGACGTACAATCAGTATTCTAGTGGAGTCCAGTCCTACGGCAGTCAATCTGCCGCAACGTCATCCCAATTAACTTATCAACCACCGACACCATACACTAACTATGCTTCTCCTTCCGCAATTCCTTCCACGACTCACCAACAACCACAGTTAGTGAGTCAGCCGCAACAACAGTCCTATGGCAGTCCTACCATCGCGCAATCTTACCCTTCCACCGTCGCCCAGCCACAATTCTCCCAAAGGCAATTGTACTACGGACCTCCTCCCCAACAACCCGTGGCTATTGGAATTCCTTATGGCACTGCGCCCGTTAAAATTCCTGCTCCCGCCGCCGCTCCAACAACCTCCGCCACGCCGGGACAGCCGACTCCTGCCGGCCCCGGCATTAGTTCTCAACAGTTCATGAGCCGCAGAGGACCTTTCAATGGAATGATTACCAGGTTATATTTTTATCGATTTTTATTTTTAGGGTAAATACCATTTAAGACGGTTAACATATCGGTTTTAGCAAATTTATTTACACTTACGTTTACTAGCGTATTTATCTTGGTCGGTAATCTAAAAATACTTCGTAGGAGGTTTTCTGCCTTGAAAAATAAATTTCTGGTAGGTAATCTAGCATTCAATTAATTTATGGGAGGTATTCCAGTTGAAAATTAAAAGCCTGGGAATTATTTTGCTGGACGTTAGTTTCTAGTCCAGCATTCTAGCTGAACATTTGATGCTTGCAAAACCACCAAGAATTTTTATCGTTAGCTTTCGTTAGCTGAGCGTACAATTTTTGTGGGCCAATGAAGCTAAAATATATGTGTATCCCAGTAGGTAATTTCCGCTGAACATTCACTTTTTACAGGCAATTATGTTGTAGTAGATAATTAAATTCTCTGAAAACTCGCACTCATGCTGATTTCCTACGGCAATAATAATAACAATCGTTAGTGTCAATGAGGAATTCCGGTTGAGCATTAAAAACTTGAGGGAATCTCTTCGTCGAATATAAAAGTTAATGATAATTTTTATGATACCCACGTAGTTTGGTCCATTCCAACCGAAATATCCTCGACGGTCATATAATCTAATTGTAAGTACGACTAATCGTGAGCGTTCAAACGACCTAAGATGCTCCATCAGGATTTAAGTGTACCCAAGGTTATTGGAATTCCTCTGGGAAGCTCTATACGTGATTGTATGTAAATAAGTGAATCGGAGCAACAAGGAGATCACAGGGGAAGAAAAAAGTTGAATTGAGATTGAAAATACGAGCAATCTGCTAATTTGTAATAGCTTGCTTGCCATACTAATTATTGGTTTCCAAGTTGCTCTCCACGTCATTTGACATGTGAAAAGAATCAAGTTTATGGGATGGGATGAAGACGAGTGTGCTAAGTAAGCGTGTGCCGCCTTTTACAATAGCAATCAAGTTATGTTGCATTGATGAGAACATTATCATTATCTATTCCATCCGTATCCGCTCTACAGTCATCATCTCGGTTTCTCGTTTTCGTAACGAGCAGCAACTCCCAAGTGGACTGTCCTTTTTCAGATATACGAGGGTCTTTAGAAATTGTCTTTAGGAATACCTACACCAATATGCAGGAATTTTCATAGCAGTTAAGGTTATAGTGGACAAGGGTGCCGAAATGATTTTTGCACCACTGCACTCTTCTTACTGTTACATTTCATTATATCGTACTAAAAATGAGATTTGTGTAGCGACGGCGGCGAGGAAACATTACGTTGAATTATTGCTCCGCTACCTCCAACCGCCACTACTGGTTTTCTCTCTATGAGTATAGGCATTCGTCCTTCCTCCTCTTATTGCTCACGTTAACTTGTTGTTATCTGCCCCAGCTAATTGTAATTATTGAGTTTACATGCCTACACACACTTCAGACTTCTCTCTTGCTGTATTTTTCCGCCAGCCAAAATTTGCTCTAAATTAATGTGAAATTGAACCACTTCTTGTAAACTTGACTGATTACCCTTCATCCAAAAATCTTTTCCTTCCTCTTTCCGAATATGCATGACCTTCCGTTTACAATTTTTTTTACTTTCGTGTGTACATTATTTTTTATATTCTAATTTACATGAATATTTTTATTTCCAATTTACAAATATTTTTATTCCCAATTTACTTTTTATTTCTAATTTACATGAAGTTTTATTTCCAATTTATATTATTTTTTATATTCCAATTTATATTATTTTTTATATTCAAATTTACATTATTTTTTATATTCCAATTTACATTGTTTTTATATTCCAATTTACATCATATTTTGTATTCGAATTCATATAAGCTTTTATTTCCAATTTGCATTATGTGCAGGAAAACAGCTGGAATATTATTACCGTATTTTATTCCACAAGCCTTATATAAATTTAAAGTAATATAAATTCTCACATCAATAAATTTTCTCCTTACAAACTTTTGCTTATTTATTATTATTACTTGTGATTTGATTGTCGTGTGTGGGGAAAACAACCCTGTTTGGCATATCCCAACACTCATTTATCCGCATTCAAATCAGGACTTTTTAATTTTGCAAATTTGCAACAGTCAAATGCACTTATTGCAATCAATCCCATATGAGGTGCTGGGATATATAATTTTTATGTTGATTATAATGCCCAATGATCAATGTTGTTTCTTGTTCTTGGAATTCAAGTCAATCTGGAAACTACTTTGTAATTTGTAAACATTGAATTCAACTTGTAATGTTCTTGCAAATCTCGATCGTATAATGCTCAGCAAATTGTGAAAACCTAGTTAACATATATGAAATGGCAAATAGAAATTATTTAAAAATCTTGTGAATGGGAGGCAATGTTTCTTGAAGATTGACAGCATGCATTTTTTCATATTATATATTCTGTTTTCTATTTCTTTCTATTAAGTATGCAACCCAGTCAGTGCTCTATATTTTCCTTTGAAATCTCAACTTGTTTGGTGTGGTAGGTTTTTTATCTAATTCAATATTTTTTCAGTAATCCTGATAGTGCACACTAGGTAGCTAACGTTATTTATTAACTGCCAACGCTCTTTGGGGTTTCCCTTTCATCCGTCTCTCTTTTCAGGTTTGACTGTCTTTTTTCATCGAGCCCACGACATTTTCCTCGGCAAGCAAGGTTCTGGCTCTTGCACATACTTTTTTTTCAAGATTGGGGCACATGTATTTCTTGAACGCTGCATCTGTCCTATATGTGTGATATTTTTACATGTGGATGTGAGCATGAAAAGCGCGAGTGGGGCAACTTGACAGTTGTGAATATACAGATTTTACATTAAACTACAGAGAAATTACATTATATTTATATAATGTAAGTCGTTTATAAGCGATTGCAGGGTTATATACAAAGGAGTGATCCTCGCTCATTTTTCACACCAACAAATGTTTATTTCTGGAATACTTCTTTATGATTTACATGAAAGAGAATAGTGCAAGCCTTTCGTAACTCATGCAAACTTTACATGCTTGCCGTTTGAGGCTAAACAACATGAAAGGATTATATGTACACATGAGTCTTATGACAACTGGGATTATTTTAGCTTTTAAGCTCTACAACCAGTAGGATAGGAAGTATAAATATAACACATTAATACACTTAAATATCATGCAATTTATGTAAGTACAACACTTTGCAATTTACCAATATAAAGTATTGAAATACATAAATATAGTATAAGTCTACTGTAGTATAATGTATCTATGGAGTATACATAGTGTATTTATAGTATGCAGTATAGTATCTCCATGTAGCATAGTGCATTTGTAGTATGCAGTAAAGTATATCTATGTAGTATAGTACAAGTATTATAGTA
This sequence comes from Lipothrix lubbocki, assembly GCA_034696945.1. Classification (NCBI taxonomy): domain Eukaryota; kingdom Metazoa; phylum Arthropoda; class Collembola; order Symphypleona; family Sminthuridae; genus Lipothrix; species Lipothrix lubbocki. Next base: position 130,511 of record JAQGAK010000107.1, read on the forward strand.
TGCAGTATAGAAAATATCTGCAGGATAGCACAAGTACTATTATATAGTAAGCAGTATAATATATCTATGTAGTATAGTGTGTACATAGTATATCTATAAGTAGTAGTGTATCTATAGTAGTATAAAGTCCCTGCAATATAAATATAAAGTAGTTTATGAGCTTGCAATACCGCAGCCAGCTGCACTTTCACGTCCCTACCAATGTCAAGACCAATGCCATCCGATTTGAACTCGTTGAAGGACTAATTCCAATCTATTAAAATAAAAGAACTATAATATTTATTTATGCTTCCTATGAGGTTCCAAATCCGTAGAGTTTAACATTAGGGTCAGTTTAGCAGGTTATGAGCAGGATTCTCGTAATAGATATGTCAACGTGTATGTATTTCAATGTGTGTGTCACTTAAATGCGTGTGTCCATAGTAATACACAGTTGTCATGTAGCTTTTGTAGTACATCTGTAACACAAAATGTACAAATATCTACATGGTTGGGACAGCAAGTAGTATGTATAACACTTCCTACGAACAAGTTATATTTGTGTTTACAAAATGTTATTTACGGCTATTAAACAAGTGCATAAAGAAGGAGATGACTATCTATCTGCAGTAATCAAGCCACGCATCTATCTTTATCGTCCAAACCTGTCGAAATAATTTTACACAGGTTTTCCTAATTTATTTAAATGCAATGGTTTACATTTTTCTACTCGGAAGATTTTATTTCTTTTTTAACACTCTTTCCTTCAATACAGTTTGGACTGCTTAATCCTGTCCTGATCCTGACTTTATATGTATTGTGCGTAAATTTCAATTCAATTTGAGTGCATTAGGACTGAATTTAAATAACTTTGAGGAAACCATTTTTTCAGCTGTGAGGAATTCATTTGGAGGAATCCATTTTATTATTTTGAAGAATTTCAAAGTAGCTACAGAAACATTATCTTTAAATTTTAGTTTGAGAACATTAAGCGAGTTTAAGTAACCGAGTTTAGGAACATGACGAATGATAAAAAATTTACGAGTTGTCTGGCTAGATAGCTTCATTAAAAAATACAGACTATTTTTTCATGCCGATGCCTAGAGTTTTTTATTTGAGATTTGAGAACAAAACAAAAGTATCTGAGAGAGTCCTAGTAATTTATATGCAATCCAGTTGGCGATACAGTTTTGCCATTCGGATTCAATCCTTGCTGCAGTTTTAAGTGCAAGGTTGCTCATCGCCTCTGCAAAACTTTCCTATATACTAAATCCCGTATGATGATCCTATCATCCTTCACCTTGCAAGCGGATGTCAATCTATGAAGTCATATATAAAATGTGTATTGGATTTGATAGGAATTGGCAGCTTGACAGTCACGTTTTCATCGAGGCAAACTTCAATGGACTTGTTCCCCATTTCCCTCCTCACATATAACATATTAATCTACTGGCTAAAGTGAAACGAGGGTTCATTCCGAGAGTTCCTTGGCAACCTTTGAATTGAAAACTGGTTTTATCAATTAAATTCGTACCACTTGTGCAGTGAAAAATTCGCTCTTTTCAAGTCTTTTTCCTATAGGCCCTATATGTTTCCACACAGAAACCCACAATACACACTCAATATTTGGGCTACTATGCAAAGCATACAAGCAAAAAAATCAACTATTTCCCAGAACATAATGCATTTTAGCATTCAGAGCGCAATTAATTTCTTAATAATTCACGATATGATAATCAAGTCAAATGCACGTCATTTGACTCGTTGCATTAAAATGATAATCCTACAGCGAATTTTATGTGGGGACCCGAGCAATCACTCATGATATTACTTTCGTTTAAGGACCTTAAACCCTACACACAATTATAGCACTAACCTCTTTAATTATTAAAAGAGGTTAGTTCATCCAATTTATTGTCTTTCATTATGACCATATTTCATATATAACAGGCTCTTCCAAAAGTGTGTAGGCGTACATGATTATTCAAATTTCCTACTATATCAAATCCCAACTTTAAACAATACAAAATCTCTTTTTTCTTGACGTTAACAAGTTGTAAAAGTGAAAAAGACGTAACTTTTTTTTGATGAGAAGCTCTATAAAAAATCCTGAGACTTGCCAAGCTACTTTTGCTTGGCTGGTGAACCCACCTGAAATGCAAGGCTCATCGGTACACTTTTCTCAAGGATGGTCATAAACTGGGGAAATGGTCAGAGGGTATCATGAAGTGTGTTTAGGCTGTATGAATATTAGGGTTGTGACTTGTAATAATTTTCTGTTAAAAGCATTTGCTGAATTTGTTTGCACGAATTTATTAATTTCCGTTTACGAATATACTAAATTCGCTATAGGAATTCTTTGAATTCCATTTACTAATACTTTTGCTATAAGAATTTATTACAAGTTACACTCGAATATGCTAATTTTGATAGAAGAATACATGAAAATTCTGTTAAAACTATTTATTATGTTTGGCATAAAGGCCGTCCCTACTTAGGAAACGTCAACGTCAGTTAAGATTGTCATAAACCTCACCTGGACATTATTTACAAGTGGGAAATGTTGCTTCATAATGGGAAAAGAGTATATTAATTGCAGTTATTAAATTATGCGTAGGCCGTCCCGTCATATACGAATCTTGATTTCCTAACGAGTTTTTTGGGGTTAATCAAGCACATTATGAGATCCTGTGTGAAGGGTCGAGGGTTAGTCTTGCAGTTCGAGTGTCACAATTGCACAGAGTACGAGGAAAGCATACGCGAAATATGACGTTTTTCCCAAGTAGATCCGAAACAGCTCTGCATTAAGAAAAGAAGTTGTTTTTTAAAAGGCTTTAAAAGATCAAACCAAAGATCAACGGACATTATTTTGAGCGAATACAAATTAGTCAGAACACAATACTAAAATGCTGTAGTGTGGCAGGTTTGTAAAATATGCTTGTAAAGTAATGTTCGCTCAATCATTAGGCGCATTTACAGCAAATAGTTACAATGTCTTACTGATTGCTAAATTGTCATTTGTATCTAAACTACCTTTATTTCACTGTTTGATTCTTATCTTGTTTTTTTCGTTGATTTCCCTTGTCCTGCTTTTCTCTATTAGAACCTACTTCGCTATAGTGCGAAGATCAGTCGAAATGCAAGCTTATTTTCATGTTGTGGGAATTGTTCACACTTTCATTATGGCAGTATTACTGACTACGAACTTCCTTTATGTGTAAACGCAAGATTGGTCAGGGAATTAACGGGATTTAAAATACAAGCTCCTGTGAGGTTAACAACAAAAATAATAATTATTTTTGGTGTAATAATGCGAAAATGCGTTTGTCGGACGTACAAATCATGTGGCTTAATTGACGTTTCCAAGCCTCCTTAACGTTTCCTTAATGTCGTTATTGCTTCTAAATAATGTAGGTAACAATTGCAAAGTTTAGCCAACGTATTCAACACTATTTTTTTGCATAAGATGTAAAGTCCATTTAACGTTGCAGGACTATTCTTTTGACGTTTGTAAGTCTTTTTGACAAGCCTCTTTTATGTTTGATGAGGTGAGCCAGTCGACGTGAATGTCGCAGGAAATGAGGAAACCGAGGAAAGGATAATGAAATAACCGACATTAATGCTTGCACCGGACGGAAATACTTAATATGAAAGTAGAAACCGTACAAGAAATACAAGAAAACGAAACAATGTTAATGGCAATAAAGAATTCATCAAATCTGCATTGTTTAATTGAGGAATTACCTTGTTTACTTGAACAGACATTTGCTAAAAAGTTTTGTTATCTCGAGCAAGAACATGTTAAAGTGTTTTATTTACCTTAATTTCTATTTACTGAACACAACATTGTTAACTTCATTTTCTGAACACTTTGAACTTAATACTACGTGAACATTAATTTTAACCTTGTTTACTTGAGTAATCACACTAAAAGAGAACATTCTTTTAACCTACAGAGCTAAAGAATGGATGCCTGGCCTGAAGAAAAACCGCGGAAAGGGTTCATCTTACACACCCGGCATGGGTGAAATGAATCGTGTTCCAAAACCGCCAAAGTATCCCTTGTATGACATGGCAGGAATGGGAATGGCTACCCCACCACCACCTCCATTGATGTCACCAATGGCACAAATGCCATCCAACATCTTCTCAAACTTTGCCAACCCACCCGGCAGCTCAAGCGGAGTTCCTCAACGTGGCGGCCGCCCCTCACAACCACCAAGCTCCGGAGGAAAATCCCATCCACCCAGACGAGGCAAAGGCGGTAGCAACGCTAATAAGCGAAGACGTAATCGTCCTCCACCTCCGCCACCACCTCCACCAGCACCCAAATACAGGAATAACAAGCGTCAACGACCACGTGGAAACGCACCGAACAAGGGTAGGAATAACTACTCCAACAAAGTTCCAGTCACTGAAGGATTCGACCACCCCATGGCCAGCAACATTGCGGCAGCAAGCAGCCCTCCATTAGGACGACCTCTAGGATACGACGAGTACATGAAGAGACCCACGCACAGCTTCACCGATGACCCATGGAACTTCGACCCGAATGCTCAGAGCTATAACGAAGGCATGAACACTCATGCCATGAAGTACAACTATGACCCATTAGGTACATAGACAAATAACAGACTATATATCTTCTAAGAGGTTGGGTTGTAGTGTTTTAATTGTTAATTTTTATTTAAAACGCAGCTTTATAGTTCAGATTCGTACATTATGAAAACGAAAACGTCGATTCCCTTTTAATAGCCTAGTGTTGTCAGTATTTTATTATAGTATCCTGTGTATTCGTAATTAATAATGTTATTATTGACAAGTATTTATTATTATTAAATTTTTATCACGCATGGTATTTTATCAGTATTCTCCATTTTGTTCAAATTTTAGTCGAATTAAAACGAAGTATTTTGTGATTTTGTCAGTATTTACTATTTTAATTATATTTCTATCGTAGAAACATTGTATTAGTTCCTCCGATTTTATTTAAATTTTAGTCCAATTAGAACTTTGTTAGCATTTTTCATTTGACATAAATTGTAATTATTTTATAGCTTTCCTTATCTTAATTAAATTCCACTTGAATAACTTATTTGATTAGCATTCCTCATTTTAACTAAATATTAGTCAAATTAAAAATGAATTGACTAGTATCCCTCATTTTCATTAAATTTAACCCGAATTAGATAGGGATTTGTTAGTATTTGAGTATATTATGTTCAAATTCATGCATACTTGCCCGTATCCTATCGCTTTTATTACAATTGAATTTTTCACTATTAATCTCAGTTTCCCAATCTAAATTCTTAATTAACTCCTTTTGTCAAAAGGAACAAACGCTCTGGACACGTCCATCCAGACTCATCTGGACATCACCAAGATGAGCTACCCCGGAGATGCAATGAATATGGAAATAATGAAGGAGCCGCCGAAGCCTCTGCACAGCCAGTTGGGAGGATGGGACTTACCTCCATCCGTCTACCGCTCTGGTCAGCCCAGCGACCTCCCCACCGGTGGTAGCAGCAGCAGCAGCAGCTCTAGTAACAGTGGCGCTAGTAGTAGTAGCAGCAATAGTAACACCAACAGCAATACCAACAGCAACTCCGGCAGCTTCAGTCGCTTCGATGACCAACGTCAGGACAGCTCCGCCGTAGCTTTTGAGGAAGTCCAAGTATCCTCCACAGCTCGCAACAGCTTCAATCAGCAATATGATCCAACGACCGAGGCCAGTATTGTCAGGTCGGAGACGCTGAGTCCGATCACTTTGATAAGTGGCTCGGATGGAGCAATTGAATTTGATATCGATACCTTGAAGACTACTAGCAGTGGCAGCAGCAGCAATAACAACAATAATAATTACAATAGTAATGGCAATAATTACAACAGTAACGCCAACAATTACAATAGTAACAGCAATAGTAACAGCAATAGTAACAACAACAATTACAACAGTAACAGCAACAATAATTACAACAGTAACAGCAATAATTACAATAGTAATAGCGACGACTACAGTAGAAACAATAACAACAACAACTACAATAGCAACACCAACAGCAACTATAATAACAATTACAACAGTAACAGCAACAACTACAATAACAACCCGAATAGCTACAGCAATAATAACTACAAAAATAACAATAATAATAACTACAACAGCAATAGCAACTACAATGAATACAGGCTCTCGGACCATTACAGTCCGGCGGGGGAAAGTCATGTAGCTACCCAGCAACAGCAGCAGCAACAGCAACAAAATAATTACGATAATCATCCATCGAGCACTTACAGCAGTAGCTACTCCTCCCGCACCAATGACTACGGAACTAGACGCACGAGGGCAAATCCTCAAGCCCTCCATAACAAACCTCATCATCACGTTCATAGTAGTAACGTTCATCATAGAAATAGTCCTATTAGTTCAGTCACTGAAGGTTTGGAGCTCTTCCATGACTTTATTAAAGATCCCAACCCCGGATCAGGCAAGGCCCGAGCTAGACAGCATTTGTATAAGGCTCTCCTGAGCTAAAAGGACTTGCTGGTTGCTTAAAATATTATTACTATAAACTGTATAGTGTTAATAATTTAACTGTCCTCGACGGACAATGAGTCGTTGACGTCGATAAATGTTATTATTGTTATTTATATCAAGGCTTGTAATATTTATATAAGCTTTGGACATTTATTATTTTTAGCTATTAGTCTTCCTATTTGGTTGTGACATATTGTTTAAACTTATTACATTTGTACTCTGCAAGCATCACAACAACATCGTTTTACAGAGCGTCAGGAAACTTTTGTACTCTCCAAAGCTTATTATTTTTTATACTTATTATGATGCTCTATTGTTTTTATTATTATTTCTGTACTTACCAAATATTTTTGTTTTAGTAGCTTGAGCATTTGCTTTATGCTCCCTGCTATTTATTATAGCGTACACCCCCATCCTCTGGTTGTGTTGTTTTCGGATTATTTTTGTCTATTTTTCTACTAATAACACCTGTTGTTGCATATTATATTTTAATACTGATGATATACAATATGCATTATATTATTATTATTAAATTTTATATATTTCTTCAAGGACGATATATTTTGTAATAAAATCTTATCTGTCTGTGCGGTTTAGTTATGCATGCATTACCAAGCGAATTTATTATGCACCATCTTTCCCACTGACGAGACGATTAATTTGTTTATTTTTGTAAAAGATAAAAAATACAGTTTTAGAAAAAAAAATCGTTCAAAATTCAGCATGTATTTCTAAATAAAATCTCACAGCAATAAGAATAAAATTCCGTAGAATTCTGCATAAAGTTAAAAAAATCGCTGGAATTTAGAAAAATTCTTTAGAATGAAGAATGAAATAAAGTAGATTTCAGGATACGATGCGGTCGTCAAATCCGGCATTAGCGTCAGTGGAACATTGAACGTCGTTCGCCGTAATCAAATATTGACTCTCATTATGAGATTAGGCGACTTTATCTTCTTATCAGCACATTTCCGACAACTGGACGGGCACGACGGTAGGTTAGTTAGTTACCTTACTTCAAATATTTGTGCTCTACTGAAAGATTTACTGATTTTGACTCCTTGAACATAAATGAATCAGCTCATGCCATGTCTACTGCTACTGACATTAACCAGCAGAAGCGATCAACTCGGCATGTTAGCACCTGCCTTCGTTAATCTCCCGAAAAGCTCTTAATCCTTGTGTCTGTATGTACATTTAGAAGATATAGAGTAAAGAAAAAAGTAACCTCACCATCTGCTTTCTTTCTGAACATAATATCGATCATGGGATGTTCTTCCAGATTATTCCTCCGCAGATTTTGAGATTAATTTCTGTTCCTTTTTGTATGTGCATATACATACATACATACACTATATATGTAAATACATATATGTATCTATGTATGTGTATAAGCTTTTTCTCATAACAAGACGACTATAATTTTAAAGATATCGAATAAATTATACTTAATAATACTACGTTTTTTCCAGGTCCGAAGGATATCATAGCCCATAAAGTAAGCAGTTTCAATTTAGTTACGTAAACTCTGCGTGCGATTTTGCGAGCGATTTCGTCGACAGGCCGGCATTATTCATACTGTCAGACCCTTGTTCATTAGTTCATTAGGAGTGAGGTTTTGCCTTTAAAAAGAGGACCTTTTCAGACAAGCTTTAATTTTCTATAAATTTATTTCATGAGTTTTATATTAATTTTATGATTGCATGCTTCCAATAAAGCAAACTACACGTATGTATGTATATAGTGTATAATTATACGCAGCATGGTGGTACCCACCGGTCCAAAGTATTTTTTGATCGATTAGCAAGACCAAGAAATTGATACAAAGTGCCGTTCCGGCTGCTCAACTTGATTTATTTCATCGTTCCATTTTTAACGCTCCATAGCCTTGCCCGATAGATTTTCCGTGAAGACTTTGCTGGTGCTCATTTGAATTTCTGTCTGGCGACCTAATGAGTGATCACACAGAATTTGAGTTGACTTTACTGAGGCTATGTACATTACTTTCTTATTTTTCTTTTCTATTTGCACTTATAATTATCTATTCAAGAATTAGATTGTCTTTCGTATGGAATTATCACCATTTAATTGCACATTTGTACTGGAATCATTTTTTTAATGCAGTACTTGGAAAATATTTCGATATGTAACTTAAGGATACAAAAGCAAACTTATAAATTAATAAAGATAAATAATTATGTATACTCAAACAATCAGCAAAACAAAATGCATTACAATGTACGTATAAAAATATTAAATACAAAAAATATGTTTTTAAAATTATTAAATACATACAAATAAATAACAAGGTACACAAAAATGTTAAATATATAAAAAATAAAAGAAAAAAAAGAAGAAAAAATGGTCAATCAGATGCGTAAAAATTAAAAAAGAAGATGCAGGAAATAAAATGAAATGCGGTTACTATTTTGACAAAAGCCAAGAGCCAAATACGATAGAGTCCATAAGCGTTACATGAGCATCAATAAAAGGAAATATATAATAAAACTCAATTTTGGAACTTGAAAGGTTGGCAAGTGAAATCGGCAAGGATTTTAGCCACATACGTTAAAGTTGTTCTCTAGGGATTCAATTAAGGCTTGAGTGATCATTTACAATTGGAAGTCACCATTTGTATTTAGTAATATGATATTTACCAAAACAAAAGCAACAAAAAAGATTTTATGCAACATAATTTTTCAATCTTTGAACACCCTGATGACGACTTGGACGAAATAGTAAAAATAATACAGTCTAGATATTTTTTCATGCATTCATATCGTCACTAAATAATAACAAGCGACAAAAAACGAAGGAAGCCGAAAATGGTGTTTGAGCAGTAAAATCCTTGATTGCATGTAATTTAATGTTTATAACAGGAGGCTTATGCTTATTTACGTAAACATGTTTACGCTTTTACATCCACAGAAGAATCTAGATTTACTTTACTTTTAAAGGCTATGAACAGAGCTACTCCAGGGTCACGAAATTCACAATAGTCATGTTTGTACATAAGTTCAAGAAAGTCAGAAGTAATAATAAGCGATGAGCTTTTAACTTAAAATCGCAAACATAAATTATTACACCTCTGTGTTTTTAATAAGCTAAAGAGCTCATCGCGTTGTGTCGCCGTTCTTAGTATACGAGGAGGCAAAATGAACGCAAAATAATGTTAAGTCTTTTAAAAATTGCAACTACATATAACTGGAGGCTAAAACGTTTTAATTCATTCATCGTCGATTCCAATTTCATTCGTGTGGGTTTCATCTCCTATCAAGTAGAAACAATTCAACCTGATCCACCTACACTTATTGAAATAAAAAAACCTTTGGTTTAATTTCTGAGAGCAGCAGAATATATTATTCAAAACCTGTCAAGGCTCAATTGGGATTAGACACAATATATCTTAAATTTTGCGTATTCGATTTCGTACATGGAAATTGCAAATGGATAAACACCGAACTCAGTCCACCTGAAAGCATGACATATGAGCAAATTCCAAAAAAATAATGCGAAGGAAAAAAGATGAACGAAAAAAAAGAAAATTGCAAGATTCTTATGCAGGTTTCTGATATGCATAAAATATGAATAATATGCATCAAGTATAAATAATATGCAGAACATGCATTAAAAACCCTGCAAGTTGGTGCATAATTACAAGATGTAGCCTCACCTACGATTTTCGATGTTGGAAGGAAGCACTTATTATCGATGATCTACTGAACCCATTTTTTTCCCAACTGTCAATTTCAGTAAGGACTCTTGTAATCACGGGAGCACAAATCATATGAAACTTGAGACGCGGCTGCATAAAATTGTATTTTAATCACCACCACTGCGATGACCAGTCAGGCGTTGGGAACTTGGAAGAATATTACAAAATATAAATATCCTCCTATCTGTATCCTACACTATATAATGACAACCGACTAGAGTAAATTATAAAATAACATGTAGTACATACATATAGTAAATTAGTAATAACCTGCATGTATACATCTGGTAAATTATATACTAACTTATACAAGTACATACAACATGCACCTTTGGCTACCCAAAACCCAAATCAAAACCAGAGAATCATTTAGCATGTTCATCTGTGTTATGAGTCAATGCAACCATCATCATCATTCAGCTTTGCTGATAAAACAAGCCAAAAATGGATAAACGCCTTAGTTGACAGCCCACACTTGGAACGAGTCAGATCGTTAAGCGGACAAGTGAGTCAAGAAAATTTGGGAAAATGAGCAACACATGTGTGTACTCACTATTTGTACGTACCTTTGCTCTAGGATTTCCAAGTATTTTCTTGCTTCAAAATTTCCAAGTAGTATCTTCTATTATGAAGGAGAAGCACTATAAACTCTTTCTCTTGTTTTTAAACCCCTTTTACCATTTGAAAGTATTATATTGTACATACATAGCATACATAAACATGTATCTATACTTGTTTGAACTCATACATACTTAAATGAATACTAAGATCAACTTATACATACTTACATGATCTTACATATACTTACATGAACTCACAAATGCTTACATGAACTCACGTATGCTTTATATTACATGTATATAGACAGTGCAAATGTGAATATCTGTAGCTAAAACTCGATAAACACACACACGTGTGTTCAGCCTCACCACCTCAATACACCTACACGAGATTTTGGTGAGGAAGGAAAAAAACGATATATTTTCTTCCCACACAATTATATGATACTATGATTTAAATTTGCACATTTACCCCCATGCATTCCCACATGCCCATAATCTAACAGACAAATAATATAATGTATTTTACATAATGTACACAGCTACATTTATTTAATTGTGAGTACATCATTACATTTCTAGGGAGTACAAAGGTCTGTAAAGGTAGCTAAAGTAATATAAATCCGGATACCAAGCTCAAAAGTCCATCCCATAATAAACGTTTCCAACCCAAGCGAATGGTACATTGCAAATGTGTAATTATATTCGGAGGAACACTATGTCAAATTACAGAAATGTGCCTCAGCCTGGCTCCCGCAAATCGCATGAAGAGCGTCACAGTCATGTAATAAATGCTAGTTTGAAATCTCTCATATATAAGTATCTACATAAAGAACATATTCCAAGAGATTGGGTACATACAGACATACATGCGGTAGTGAATTCGAGCATTTCCTATTATTACAAGCATATAGGCCGACGTCGTCGGAAGAAACGTTGAATCAGCATAACACATACACTCATCAAATCATCTCTCATACACTCTCCTTTCTTTTTAAACCTACTCACTTCTCTTGATTCCTCAAGTCCTGACACATCATTCGTCTATGCAACGTGGTTACAAGCACCCTTTGGAAGCAATGCACCTTCTTTGTTCAAAGTCCAGGGTTTGCCAAAACTTATGGGTCCTCTCTAGTGATCTTCAGTATGTCTGCTGGGTAATTCTTTAGCCCGTTTTTAACTTTCAGTATGTTTTCTTATAAATTTTTAGTGTGTCTTCTGTATAATCCATCAGTATGCTTTCTATGTTATTTTTCAGCATAATTTCCTCGTAACTGTATGCATCTAATATAGAAAAGTACATGCTTTGATCTTCCGTCGGTAATGTACCTTCATTATATTTTCTTTAGGAAGCTTGCTTCCAACTGGCAACTTGACTGTGTCCAAAATTTTATACACCAAATTGTTTATGTCGCCTACAACAAACTACCAAAGTGCTATAATAACAAATGCTTACAACCTACTCTTACAATGGTTGGGCTGTACTATACAAGGCCCCTGACTCATTTCCTTCTTCGTCCATCATTCCCATGATTCTTCATTCAACTTTATATTCCCTGTTTCCGTTCATTTTCATGCACCAACGATCTTTACATCGCCTAAATTCCAGCATCATAGAGCTCGTTTTCAGAATGCCGCCCCCACTCTGAGCATTCTGCAATGTTGACATCATCCACTCTCCAGCACTTACATTATTTACTTTATTGCCTACCATCCCGACCCTGTGATTATTGGAAGGCACGGTTGGAACTGTTCGACACTTATTCTCTTTTATGAAACTCTTGCAAGACATAACGAATAATATAAGAGCATACATATATACATTAAAAGCCCCAGAAGCATGGCTACTGGTACTAAAAATTCAATGAACAAATCATAGCAATCGCGTAAAGTGATCACATAAGATTCAATTGAAGAAGTCATGACACTGCAGATTGCAGAAGTAAATAGAAAAAACGCATTCTACTAGCATGTAACATTGTAGCTAGCATTATGATTTTCAAAATAATAACTTGAAGACAGTTGAAAACATAATTGAATCTTCTTGATCCCCATCTTGACATCTTTAATAAAATTTCATTGGAGCATGAACCAATAATGTCTGTAAACAAATATTAGCATATGGGGTATTCTCAGAAGGAAAAACTTTTCTAAGGTATGTAGCAAGCATAATGTTAGTATAATGTATAATGTATAGTCTTAGAGAAACATAAATGCTGACATGCCGCCGGGTCCTAATCCATCATCAACAAGCTAATTTGTCATTTTGCACAACGACAACCCAATCATATGTGATTAATACTAAAGGTTTCTTGCTTATCAGTTAAACTCACATAGTGCTTTATTAGTACCACTAAACCTTTATCTATGTGGTACTAATATCACCACAAGTATGTAGCTACCGTTTCATTTATAAGCCTCAACCTGCTATTGTAAGGTATATCAATAAGTAATAACCGCTTTAAAAAGTTGCAATTAAGGAACTCGTGTAAGGAAAATACATGATATGTAATGAGATAAAAGAACTAATCACTAGCGTCGTTTAAAGCTACAAACTTGAACAAACGAAATTATGATATTGGATTACAACTAATAGCTGCAATAGAGTTCTCAAAATAGCGAAAGCTTTGAAAACATGATACTACAGATGAGTAATTGATAGAGTGCACTTAATGTCATGTTTATATTAATAACGCTATCATCTTTCTTGTAAGCAGCTGACCAGAAGTGTAATTTAGCATGCTATTAATGCACTTTTGGTGATGTAGCTGTAGTTTCGAAGATGTTGATCTAGTTTCAATGTATTTTTGAAGGTTTTAAGTGACGTCGTTCTATCTGCAGTTGTTTAGGTATATTTACGAAGGGATCGGGACATTCATATTGCAGTGTACATCGGTACATTTTAGTTTTAAAAGAAGCCGGTATAAGTTTTGAGGCTACAAAGACATCGATCCAATTGAGTTACCTACATTTTTGAAGACGCCGGTATATTTAAACTTCAGTTACAAAGCCACCGGCATAGTTTTAGCTTGAAAATTCCGCTTCTCAAGCGTTCGAGAACAGCCCATCAAATTGATCCCTGCCTAATTATGCTGATTCGGGTTAAAATTTGCTGGTGAAAACATGTGAGAAATGGGAATGGTGTGATAAAGGACAATTGTGAAGACTATAACAATAAGTTGGAGTTGACATTATGGCACACCCTGCACGTGCAAATTAGTGCTTATGGCTCGTGCAACAGAAATGAGATCATCTTCAAATGGCATATGTACACTCCTGCAACAAGATTATGTGTTGTTAACAGTATCTACATAGAATAGAAGTTTCAGTTAAAGAGAGAGAGAGAATCAGATGCAGTAGGGATCTATGGAAAATATCAAGAGAGTGTATCTCTCCTGCCAACCCATAGTCTTGCATGTGTATACAGATACACTTCCTTCATACAAATACACTTACAGTCTCCCCAGAACGTAACATGGATTTACAGTATCTCTGGCGGAACGTTTACAGCAGATATACATTTTACTGTGGTCCGTGCCATGCGGTTGCAATGAATGTAAAGAGTATTTGGTTGCCATGACTCCCGCCTACATTACATTATACATATATGAGAAGATTTCCCTTTACGAGGTTTTGGAACTGCTTAAGGCTCCTATAGCACATGCGTTCTATTTTATGCTTATAAGCATACAGTGCATAGGATTTTAAGCATCCACAGTACACTATTTTTATGTATCTACGTTTAAGCATTGAACACATAGCAAGTACATAAGTTTATGGACTGCTCTGCTCTGTGAGACTGTGAGAACCATTAAACTCGTATAAGTGCCGTGCACATTGCCTTAAAAGAAATACACCCGCGTATAAAATACTCACAGAGTGAGTACACATTTAAAAGCTCCTTCCTATTCATGTGTGTATAAGTTTATATGTCAGTGTGTGTTGGGAACTGAAATCTGCCTGCAAATATTCGACGAACTTGAGGCACTACACGTACAGTCAGTTGTTAGCTCCTATATCGTACAGTCAAGGAAGACCTCTCTCTTCTTCTTGTTGCTTTTTACTTACTTCTTATCCTTCTTCCATAGTCACTTCTCCGTCAGTCAGTCTTTAAGTAGAGAAATATTAAAAGCCTCTCTCGTGCTCCCATAGCTCTGTATTATAAAGTGCGGAATCTCCAGATTTTTCAACGATCTACAAGGACCGGTAAAATATTGTGAGTGAATTTTAAAAATTTATTTCCTCTCTTTTTCACTCTTCTCTTCCTCCTCAGAACAATTCCGGCTTGGAATTCTTACCGATTTTCCAGAAATTCCCGACTTTTTAGTCCAGGTGTGCAAGTTTTCACAGAGTCGTTGGTGATTGAATCCTCATTAGCATTTTTACTTGCCTCTGTCGCTACACGAATTTACTACGCTCTTATAACTCACGAATTTTGTAGTATACGCTCTTATAACTTAAAGACATTTACTATGCTCTTATAACTTGTTTACTTTTTAGTCACAGCAGTCACCTATCATATAGTCAGCCCAGCGTATACTGGGAAACGTGTTTAACTCTTTATTGTTACACATAAAACAAATGGGACATAATAATCAATTATTGCATATTGTAGAAAATATGTATTGCAGTTAAGTATAACTGCTCAATGGTACGAAATTTTCAATACCAAACCTAATGGCAAATTTGATATTGTACCTATCAACAGTATAAGAATTTATCAAAGTGTATTTACAATGAATAATAATTCCTTGTTGGAATCCACAATGATAATTACACATAACAAAAATTTACAATGAAGACTACATAGCAATTATCACTTGAGCTGATTACTGACTTGCATGTTTTCAAGAGTGGGAGAATATTTGCTGTCGTCATTCTACCCCTACAAATTATCAACTATTTAATTATAAAAATATCTGTATCTTTACATGTTGTTTCATACTTATGCTAATTTATTACTTACTCTGCAACAGACTTATTAGTGACAATCTCTTGATAACTTAAGTCATTTTGACACTTTTCCTTCTCTATATCGCCCATCTGCTCTTTATCCGAAAGACAGCAACAGGCTGAGGAAAAGTCAACTTAAGATAATACTTTACACTTTTGCAAGGATAATAATTTCCTACCTACAGTAATAACAGTGCACTTGGTAGCGTTCAACCCACAAACTTTTACATTCCAGAAGATTCCGTATATCGGGGATCTTATAGTTGTACTTATTACTTTTAGTAGCAGCTTGTCGTACAATTCTAGCAACTTCTGTCACTGTGTGCTTACAAAAGTTAGGAGACATACACACCGAATAATAAATGTTGTCAGAGCATGAAAGTTGGTCTATCATACAAGGCTATGAATGAAATCATTCTAGTAAATTGTTTCTGTTTTATAGACAAAGTCTTTATGACCATAACAGATAAGCTTCTAAACAAGGTCGTAAAATTCCTGTTGACTAATAGAACAAAATTACTAACTTATCATGAAGGTAAATCAGACCATCTACATAAATGTTTCGATACAGGAGTTCCATTCTGAATACAATTTCCTACTGTCGGCTGCATTAAATTCATTGGGTTTTAGAGTTTTATCCGATATGATTTTATGTCCATGAGGAAAATATAATATTTTAAGTGCTCTGATAATGTTTTCAATCCCTCCTGTAATGTTCAAAACTTTCCAATTTTAGCTAACGTGTCAATAATCTTTTGCATATCTTTATATTTACTAAATATTTTTGTGGCTTTCAAATGATTTTTACTGCCAAAGGCAACAACAAAAACTTTGTTATTACATCAGAGGATTTTCCACATATTAGAGATGATGCTTTCAATTAGTGAATTAGCATGCTCCGTTAACGTGACCAGAGAGTCAAAGAGAATAGAATAAGTAAAGGGAAAGAATAGGAAGAAGGAAGATGGATTTTAAAAAAGACGGGTGACGAGATGGCGAAGGCACACCCTAGTTTTTTTGATTGTCTGCCAAGGAATTTTCTGTTAATTTTTTGTCCGTGTGCTAAAGTCAATAGGTATGCAAGAGAAGAGACTATTTTTAAACAGTCACGGCAGTCATACGAACATAAGAAGAGCGTCCATACTTTTCGATCCTCTTAAATCCTCTTTTTAGTTCCTGCATATTTAAACCCTGCATCTTAACTCCTTGCACCTTGTAAAACATCAGATGTTCCTCGTTCCTCCATATGATTTTGTATATATTTTGCTCTCTGTGTTATAAAGTAAAACAGACAATCTCGGTAATCATCTTCTTATACTTATACATGCCTTTATATACTCAACAGGGTTTCTCTTCCATGCTTTAAAAGCCACCAGAGAGACTCAAAAAGTTTTTGAAAGCTTGCTTGCTACTTGTGTACGTGTGTCATCAAAGTAATTTGCTTCTTTTGTGCAAACACTCTTCCACTTCTTGTCTATAGGGTTATGACAGTTGGTACATACCCGAACACATTACCATGTAGTTAAAAGTGCAATAGGGATTCTAATGTATTTTTTGCGCCCACATCCTTCACTACAGAACAGCATTGTACATTGTGTGATTAAACAAACGTCAGCAATAGCATACTTACAACATGGCAATGTATACATATGTACTTATGTATTTATACTATAGTATACATGTATTTGCTACATCCACATTACATATATACAAACTGTACCGGCTATATGTACATTGTGTTTAAGTTATATGCAACTGTGTTTAAATTGCATTCACTGTGTATTACATATACAATGCTCTAAATGCAGACTATATGTATTATATAAACCGAGAGTATTAATGTGAATGTGGCATGCATCACCTATGGTCTACTCGACTGGAAGACTACATTACAACTACAATAATACTCATAAGTACAATATATAGTGCATAAAAAATAAATTCAGTCTTGCACTTGCTCAATTCAAGGTTGTCCCTGTTGGTAAAGCATGTAATTACCTCTATGTTATACCTTCCAAGTTTTTTGCACACACGGGAGGTGAATCTTCTTCCTTCGCCCATCAATTCCCAACACTAAATTATGTGTACATTACTTGTACTACCTACATATATAATGTAATGTAATAAAGAGCGCTCCAGTAAATGAAGCTTTTCGGGTTGTGTCATACCTCAAAAATACTTGGGCAACCAACTTGGTCCAATCCAACTCACCTAGAACGTCAAACCATCATACCTGTCAGACTTGCATGGGATTATGCAAAAACTATATTATATGTATGTATGTATATGTGCATGGTGAGACGATTCTTGTCGGAACATTAATATTCTAGCAGTTATAGCTATGTAGCATCATAGTGGTGTCTAAAATCTTACTAATAACATCACATATGGGGTTTACAATGATAACATTAAAGTGCGGTAGTAATAGTAACGTTATATAATTCAAGTATTGCACTACCGATGACATATAAAAGCTATTGCCAGGGTTAGTTTTATGATGTGCAAGAGTTAGCTTTATGGTTTTACAAGAGTTGTTTGTATAGTTTGAAGTAGTAAGAAAATTATTACCGAGGTATTGGAGAGAAATATATTACGGAGATATAATAGAAATATTAATATCAAGATATAGAATTACTACGTGTACATACAGCTTTGCCGAACTGCAGGGTTCGTTTGGAATGGAAGCCACCTTTGTGGCATATGCGGTTTTGAATTAATACAGTAGAGTAGGTGGAAATAATTCATTTGATTATGCATGCATTCAGTCCAATAATTTCTCCTTTTTTAACTCAGCAATAGTTTTAGTCACACTATCATCAAATTATCACGATGGCTTCAATATAATACAGCTCTCGTCTTTCACAATTCTTTACATCCCCACAGAGCTCTTACTCATACTCTCAATGTCACTCTCGGACCAACCTTAACCATGGCATTGTTCTGTTGTGTATAGGACACGGATCGCACTAATAATCTTTATATATTACCTTCATGGTAAATATACAATCTATCATATATCTTATTCCCAGTACAACATCTATGTCGTCACTCCACCTTGACAATTCTTGTCTGCTCAATTCTCTATTGCTCCAGTCTCTAATAATAATAAACCACAATATAATAAACCTCTCCATACCATTAATCCGCCTTATATCCTACACCTTGACGATGACGCTTTTCTGACAGAAGGCTTGAATAACTGACTCTGAGGACATTCATATTCATAAGTTGTTCCTTGCGTTCCACTTGATTACACTCAAGAAGTTTTTTTATCACTGGGATGACTCCTGCGATGCTAATGATAAAAGACGGGCAAGGGATGATGAATTCTTAGGAATTCATAACCGTGAGGAATTCATTTTAATTATGTAGATACTAATTTTTCATGTTTTGTCGTAGCCTCGTCGCCCATATTTACATACAAGCATCTACATTAAATGCACAGTATGCACATTGATTATATTTAGAAGACGTATAATATTTCTAATTTAATATCTTGTTACACTTACCATATATGAGGCTGTCTCTTTATATCTAATCGTAAGCTCAGAAATAACCACCAATAAGGCAATATGGTGTATTAAATTTATTAAAGTTCAGACGAAAAATAGTTCCATTTTTTTAAAACTGCTATTTACATAACCGCAGAATGCAGGGAAATATTACATTAGTGCACGAGTGCAGCAACAGGGGCGGAAAAAGCAATATAGCACATGAATTGACGAGAATAGGAGAGATCACGCAACTAAATACAATACATGCTTTATCTGTCAATGATCTGTGGAGGAAGAGGGAGAGAAATTAACAGTATGTAGATAATTATATGAAAATTGATAATGCCCAAATATACTAATTTAATATATTTATTTATATTTTTTCCAAATTTAGCAAAAGTCAGCAGCCATGGACAAGCGTATCCCTGTGAAATTGTCGGATTCCTCTGTCCTCGACACCGAGTTCAGCTCAATCCGGGAGAGGTAAGTTGACACGAATTAATGAGGAATTATTAGACTGAATCCAACGCTTTCATTGTGAATACATTAAGATTGTATCATGAAAGAAGCTACAGACATAAATAATAATTTATCAAGACTATAGGATTTTTATTAGGTATGTCAAGACTATCTACAAACTATCTAAGGTAGCCTGTTGATAATGCGAAACAGTATATATTACCTTGGTGCGACCACCAAAGAAAAGAAAGCAAATGATCAGTTCAGGGAGTATAAAAGTTTTCCGGTGAAATAGCAAACGGACCATGAAAAAGGCATTAAGACAAGAATTTTAATCGACTCCAAAAGTCTCAACCTTTGTTCGGTTACTCGCTCTACTCTCATTTTATACTGGATCATGCATCGTTTAAGTAGTGTAGTGCAATATTCGTTTTCCCTTACCGCCCTGTATAGATTATCCACGCACATGTTTTATACTGTTACAAAATCTTTTATACAGTACGGAATTTATTAGTAGGCAAACACAGTATGATAAAACATAATGCTATCTAATCTAATTTTCTATAACTTGAGTATTTTGGTATAAGTCGAGCATACTTGATATAATCTTCTACTTTATTTTTACTTTACATTTTGGAACATAGCGGAAGTAGCACTCTTCCATTACAAAAACCAATAATGGTTCCAGCAATGCTTTCGCCTCCTTTATGGTTCAACTATGTTATTCCCTCGAATCATCAGACGATAAAGTCAAACCACCAAGGTGGCAAAACTATGCTTTATAACATGACTGAATACTACCCTCCACACTCTTTTTCATCCTTTTCAACTTTTGTGTCAGGTTCTCCCTTTTTAATATAAATATTATTTGATCCTCTATATAACTTTAAAGCAGCAGTTCTTATTCCTCGTAGTAACTGGCCCTTCAATATTATGGAACGCATGATATGAAGACCCATCAAATGAATTACGGCAGGATCACACTTTATTATATTTATTATGTGACAGCAACAACGTTCTTTAAGTCCTTGGTCATGGCTCTTCCGTGTACTTACTTATACATACACATACTTCGTACTTGTAGTATATGCAAGTCCAAATCAAAACTCGTTTTCGAGGTGCAAATTCCTTCGTTGAGTTACTAGGTTGTGCTTGAAATTGGATTTTATGAGGATCTTGTATTTAGATTTAATTTTATAATGACGATGCACATGTAATAGTGATTTGCATGTGGGAGATAATATAGATCAGATGATACGGCCAACTTGATGGACACAATGATTGCAAGGATCTAATAATTACTTTTGGCATTGTAATGACATAAACATTTTCATTCCGCGCTCTACATTTTGACGCCTTTTATAATGTCAAACTTGTAACCTTTAGGTTCGATGCTGAAATGAGGAGGATGGAAGATGAAATGAGCAACTTCCGCAATCAGTTATTGCAGCGTCAAGATAATTTCTTCAAAAACACCAGGTAAGCCCAGCTGTTTTCAACTCTGCTGTAACATATATTGCTTTTGTAACAAATCTAATTTGGAAAGTATGTAATTTTCATCATGACATGACACACTGTTGTAATTTTTAAAACAACCCGTCAGCATTATTTTTTTCTAATTTATAAGTTTTTTTGTTCTCTATAATTTTTGCCTATATTACAACTTTTTATAAAAGGTGAATTGGATTTTTTTGATAATTTCGCTACACTTTTTTCAACATAAGTTCCAAATAAGTTTATCTGAATTTACTCTTTCGTTACATTTATTTTAAATTAAAACTGTTGTAGCATAGCAGTGATCAGTGTTTTCTATTGTACAAAGTTATTGCTTTTGAATGTAAACTTTTTTATATTTATTCTTTGATGTTGTTGGAAGTTTTCTTTCCTGGCTATAAATTTAACCAAAGCGTGGGTCCGAGACCCACACATGCGAACACACTAATAGTCATAATATATGACACAAGATTAAAAAAATAAAATAATTAATTTAAAATATACATACATATAATGTAATTTCTTAACCTTAATCTTACTACTAATAGTTTCCTAGACTCAAGTGCTGATCTACTCAATTCTTCCTTTACTGCACAAAATCTACGTCAGTCTTCAACTTCTCAGCAGCAGCAGCAGCATCTAAGGTTTCTTAATTAATCTAATCATAACTTATTTATATTGGTCTGCTTAGCTAATGCCTTGTCTTGTCTTCCCCTTTACTTTTTCCAACATAAATTTAATTTCTTTCAACAATACAAACTTAAATTCTTTCAACAACACAAGCTTCCCAGGAAACCACGAATGATCGTACCAGTGTTGGCACAGCGCTGAAAAATACCGTCGGCTGAGTACACGTTTTGTCA